>PITA01022229.1:0-30832 GCA_004023965.1 Spilogale gracilis | reverse complement strand
AAGTACCAACAATATTCATCCAAACCATCTGAGAGTATGTTAAGATCTGCCCACTCTTTAAAGAAAATAAATAAAACTTCCAACATGTATTATGTGCACTTTTTTCACACTCTGCAGAGTTGTGTAAAGAGCAAAGACTCCGGAGTCATAAAGACCTGAGCAGGCACGCAGAATCCACTACCCGCCAGATGTTTCATCTTAAACAGATTAAAAGCTCTGAACCTGTTCCCTCATCTGCAAAATGAGAACAGTATCTACCTCCAGGGTTGCTGTAGGAATAAATGAAGCAATGTATTTAAAGTACTGAGTATGTACCAGGTATGCCCTGCCACCACCAATGCCATACCCCTGGGAATCAGTCAAGTGAAAACTTATCTCTGCCCTTAGTGAAAGTGTGACAGTAGGAAAGTTGTTTAACCTCTCTGTGCACTGGGGAAGACAGGAAACAAACTACCTACATCACAAAGTTGCTATGAATCTCTAACATACAATTTAATGCAAAGCATCTAGCACAGGGCCCGACACAGGACAGATTCCACTAATACTAGATTCCTTTCACTTCCTTTCGCCTTCAAGTGCGTACAATATGTGTTCCTCACCAAAAGGTCCAGAATCTAGCAAACTTGCCTGACACATATCCAGAAAGTAGGCCATTTTCTGGTTAGTAGCCTTTGTGAATCAAGGGCAACATTTTGACATCTTGTACTATTAGCATCCTCTCAGTTTCAGAAGGAAAGAAAATATTTTTGTTGTTCCTTCTTCCTTCCATTTTGTACATACTGCTTTTCCACATAGGTCATTATGTAAATTTCCCTGTATCTTTTCTAAATACTGAAATAGCTTCATTTCTCCTTCAAATGGCATCTATTACTCTCACTGCTGATACCAGTGGTGCCAGAAAGTAAAAATACACTAACGCTTTGTGCTTCCTCCTATGTGTTACTCCACATATTTAGTTCCAGATAAATCTTTCAAATGTAAATTATCTCAAAATGAGTTTTAATTATACGTACTCCTAATGCTGGTTTTAAGCCCTTCTACTTCAGTATCAAAGTATGAGAATTTAAATAAAACAAAAGTTGTCATAAACATAAAATCACGCTAAAAGTTTCCCTCAAACGAATTCACATAATTTTCAGAACGCTGAGCTTCATTTGCTAGTTAACTAACGTGCACCTCTGAAAACATTTGGTTATGATGTTTAAGAGGAATGAATTAAACCATTAACTCCCATATTTTCAGACTTCAAAGTGGAAATAAGCCATTCTCCTCCCACAAAAATCAGTAACTACAAAAACAAAACCCCTTACATTTAACATCCAGAGAAAAGTCTGCAAATACTAAAACTTTTCTACAAATATTTTACACATCTAAAATTAACCAGGGCACAGAAATCTTACAAAATGATCTTAAAGTTACCAAAACTTCCTTACACCAGCATCTTCCTATGAAAAGCTCTCTAATTTTTCTAGCTCTACTCTAAGCTTTCCTTACACCAGCATCTTTCTATGAAAGGCTTTACAACATGGGCTCCTAAAGCAACAGCTAAGGAATTACAACAGAAGGCCCTTTTCCTGTTATTTTGCAAAGACTGAGTAACGGAGAGAATATTTAATTGCTATTGCACTGTACAGTCTGTGTCATGCCCTCAAAAAAACTCTATTAAAAAAAAAATTCCACAGTAGGCACTGTTTGTTTCTCTTAATTTATCAAGCCAAAATATGCTTGGGAAAAGGAATATGTCCAACTGATAGCAGGAAATGAAAATGGCATCCCACAATCAACAAGCTAAATATTGGTTTTAAATAAATGTTTTAATAGAGCCTGGAATGTGTATGGAAGGATGATAACAGGCTTTAAGAATGACAACAAAAATTAACACTGTACTTCGCACAGGACACCTTACATTCCACGGAGCCTGTACAGCAGCCATCATTACAAATGTCAAAATCAATACAGTACTATGTGGCATCCACCTTCTTCCAATAATAAAGAAACCAACTCAAATTTCTTGGTGGTGTAATCACAATTATGATTGAGGGGGAAATGTATGCAACACAATGAGGAAAATACCACAAAATAAAACCACCCTATGAAAAAACGTGGTAACATAACTTACTGAAAAAACAAAACACGTTTGCTATCCAATAAAAGAAATCTGGGTAAAGCCCACCTGACCAAGGACACTTAATTTAAGACCAAAGCTGCTTTATTTTTCTTTCTTGTTTTCCCAGTCCCCCATCATCTCCCTGAACCTGTACGAGAAGACACTCGAGGAGGATCCGATGATGGAAACAAACAAAAACCGGCATATGTACATCCTAAGGAGGAAGAGGGAAGGGAAGACACCACTTACCTGTTCCAAAGGCTTTGGCCACCAGCCAGGCCAGATTGCAGGCGATTTTGGCCCTGGAGAAATCATAGTGGTCAAAGGGCTTGATGGCTGGAACAATGAACGTCTTTCTTATCTCCCTGGGGTCTGCAGCATCCCCCATCTTTCACGGCGGCTCCTCGGGAGGTCCCGGCTCTAACCTTCACATGGTGTGGCCTCGCCGCCACGGGGGTCGGGACGGGAGGAGGGAAGAGCTCAAACCATCGGAGCCAGGGCGAGGCCCGCCCGAGCGGCGACGGGGGAGAAGCTCAGCTGTCCGCGCCGCGAGCCTGCCGCCTCCCGCGGGAGCCGCCGCTCCTCCCGGGCATAGGAATGTGACCGCGCAGCGTCCGTCCGTCGGTCCGTCCGTCCGCCCCGCGCCGGCGCCCCGCCGAGCCACCCGCCCCGCGAGCGCGCGTGTGAGTGAGGCCGCCTCCCCTTTGTCTCCGTTTAGTCACACGGGCTTGGGGGGAGGGGGGAGGCTGGAAGGGCCCGGAATTTTAAGGGGGGGGCCTTTAACAATCACGTTGTGGAAAATGTCCCCGCCATCGCGGTGCCCGCTCGCCCCCGCCTCCCGCTTCCCTTCACTCGGAGCGGGGAGACCCCCTCAGGCCCCGGAACGTGAAGGGACTAGCCGGGCGCGCGGGACGGAGACGCCCCCCGCTCCCCAGCGCAGCCGGATCGGGAGCTGCCCGAGACCGAGCGCAGGAAAACGTCAAAATCACTGCGGCTCCCAGGCCGCCGGCGGCCCGGCCCCTCCTCTGCGCTCCCCTCGCGTCGCCGTCGCCTCCTTCTCTGCCTCCCGGGCCTTCCTCCCTGCGGACGACGAAGGCGGCGGCCCGCGAAAGGTGGTAAATCTCACGCTCTCGGTTCTGGCCTTATCAGTTCTGCCCTGGTATTTTTCCCCCCTTGTGCCGCCGGGCTCGGTCGCTCCCCGTCAGCCGCCGCCGCCGCTGCGGTTTTCCGGCTGCCGCACTGGATGGAGTGAGCAGATGCGAGCACTGAGCATGCGCCGCGGCGCTGCTCCGGCCTGCGCCCCCACCCCGCTTCCCTCCGGCCGCCAAGATCGCGGCCGCCTGCCCGCCCGGCCCTTTTGAGCATGCCCAGCCTCGCTCTCCGCCCGCGCCCGGGCTCTGGTGCGGCTGTTTTTTAATCATCACTTAAAAGTGCTCGCCTGAGTGGACATCCTCCTCGTCGCTGGCGTTTGGCTGCTGCTTACACTGCTGAAAGGGGAAAGGGAAGAGAGGGAGGGGCGAAAAGGGCCTAGCAATAGTTCTCGTATTTCAGCTACACAGTGGTTAAGCGGAGAGAACTGGTATTTATTAAAATGCTTGCTATGGGACACAAGCTTTGCTGCGAGGCTGATGTACGTAAAACCTACCTAGAATTCGAAGTAGCTCTAAGGGTCAGGTGTTATCGCTGGTTGACCACAGAATTAGAGATGAGTTGAGTTGATGGAGTTGATTGAGTCACACATGGGGGGCTTAACCAGGACTGAGAACATGCGAAGCCCCAAACCTGTGTGAATTTCATTACGTCAAGATACTTTTCTTTTTTGACTCCGTGTTCTTCATTTAAGCGTTCTCACTAATTGAGGGAGCACATCCACCTATGCCTCCCCATTTCCTCCAAATAAAGCATAAATTCCTTCACACAGCAAACTGCCACTCACCATGATCTGGTATCTACAACCTATACGGCTTCATTTTTTCAGAGCTGCTCTCCATTTTCCCAAAAGGAAAAGATCTCTGCCTCCTTGATCGGTATGGTACCTCTGTACACCTGGCTTACTCCTACTTCATAGTAATCACTTCCTCCAAGAAGCCTTCCCAGACAGCTCCTGACACATCCCAGTCAGTGCTATCACATAGGTTCCCCTACTGTTCCAAAGCACTCTGTTCTTATTTGTGTCATAGCATTTATACCACAGTGTATCATCAGTTAATCTTCTGTCTTTCCTACTGGTGACAATGTCTATCTCCGCACCTGTTTACTGCTGAGCCCATAGTAGTTGCTCAGTTAACTGTTAGGGACTAAGGGTGGATGTCATTATAGTTAACACCTAAGGTGATGTAACTCACTAATTCCTCACAATCTCTCATTTAAAACATTGTCTAGGGGCGCCTGGGTGGCTCACTCATTAGGTATCTTGACTTCAGCTCAGGTCATGAGCCCAGAGTACCAGGATGGAGCCCCACATCGGGCTCCCTGCTCAATGGGAAGCCTGCCTCTCCCTCTCTCACTCCCCATGCTTGTGTTCCCTCTCTGGCTGTGTTTTTTTTTCTGTCAAATAAATAAATAAAATCCTTTAAAGTAAATAAATAAATAAATAAAGCATTATCTAATTTTAATTATTGAAAAATCACGTGTTATCTTCATTTTTCAGAGGAGAAAACAAAATCTCAGGGAAAATTTAAAATTACCCTATATCACACAACTAATAAACTGGCAGATCCAAGATTTGAACCTAGGATTATCTTACTCCAAAGCCCATGTTTTAACTATGAGGGCCTCTCTGATATTACCTGTCTTTAAGACAGAAGCAAGATATGAAGTATGAGGGGTAGGATGTTGGACCCTAGCTCCACCAGCAAGCAGGCCCTTTTGATCCTGTTTAATCCCTACAATTACTTAAACCTGGGAGGGCACTACAGATATAAGTCTTGCTAGCAATGTGGGCTAGGAAAAGAATGTGAGAAGAATACACCACAAGGTAATGCCATTTTTCAATAATTTAATGAATATTAAGAGAGTATTCCTCAGAGCCAAGGCCTTTTGCTAGGTCACATAGGGGATAATAAAATTAACATATGGATAATTGTTTACAAAGCACCTTCATATGACTACCTAATTTTCATATACATTCTGTGAAATGGGCACTATTATCTCACAATTCTAGATGCAGGACTGAGGATCATAGAAATTAAGTTTCATGGCTAAGATTTCATGGTTAATTAATATCTGGATCTGCCTTCAAAAACAAGGACAAGTAGTCTGGCTCAATTCCTCAGGCACCTTTCCCTTTGCCTGTTCCCTTCCTAGATTATGGAGGCTGTCATGTTCATAAATAAATATAATCCAGTGCAAAAGAGGTAAGTGCTATAAGAGTTACAAAGTGCAAAGAGAATATCTAGGTGGAGGGATCAAGAAGGTTTTTTCAGGACTTCTGTTAAATCCACCTTATTCAAATTCACCTTCAACTGAATTCTGGAGCAACACGTTAAATTAAGAGAAACCCATAGCCTGGACAGTTTGAAGAGAGATACTGAAACATTTCACTAGTCATTATAATAATCTGCAAGCCGACACCAGATTCTAGAAGCCATGCCTAATTGACTTTATGTTGCATGTGTGACCTAGCAGAGTGCTTTGTTCACAGTGGGTGCTGGGTAAATGCTTGTTGAATTTTATTGAAAACCATTTCAACCTAAATAAACATGATGAGAAAGAAAAGGGAACAAAGACAGTTGCTCTGACTTGTCCTTTGATTCAGTAGTGATGCATTTCTTAGCAATGGCATTACTATGACCCCAGTTGGGGAGGAGTGTGTTTAGGAATGGAAAAAAAAAAATGCCTACACAAAGAGTAGCTTTTACTTTCAGGGATGCTGTGAAACTTAGGGTCATAGTAGGAGGCTATTATTAACAGAGAAACACCCTGAGTACAAAGAAGAAGGATTCATTTTCAGAGAGACAGACACTCTAATAGGGTGTTCTTTGTGACACCTTCAGAATGATCTCTTTTAAAAATGATTCTCTGTAGAATACCACTGTCAAAAAGAAATGCTCTCCACTACCTTCTTAAGATATCGGACTTCACTAAAAACAAAAACAAAACCCAGTGATTCTCTGGGCCAGCTTATCCAACTACATGGCTATTTCTTTATTTTTTATCTTCAGTCATAGACAGACTACCCATCAGCCAACAGATACACAGTTCCTACGAACATAATTCTCCTTCTTTCTATTTTCTTTCTCCTGGAAAACCTACAATGTAAACCAGACTTTCTTCGTTGTAGGCATCCTCCATTTCTGTCTTTGGATAGATTCATAAATGTATTCATTCATTAGCTAATATTGATTGAGCACCTGGGTGCTGAGGATGCAACACTGAACAAGACAGCTGAGGAAGCAAATTTTTAATGAGAAAACTTATGGATCCAAGGGCCTGAGTGACCCAGTTCTTCTTCATTGTTATGTCTCTGTCTTGATAGGCTAGAAGTCTCTTGTTACTTCACCTATAGAAATCTTCAGTCTGTCCCCTTACAGAGAAACAAACCATTGAGCGGTGAGCACTGCAGTTATCCTTTTTTTAATTGAACGCATGTTTACATATATGATCATCCACTTTCAGTGGTACACTGATAGTAGCAAACTCTTATTGAGCACTGTATGTATCATTCCTGTTTTACATGTATATTATCCTCACTGCAGCACACACCCCCATATCTTCATTTGGCAAATGGAGAAACCAAGGCACAGACTTTAAGTAAATAGTGAAGACCTTGTGATATTTTGAAACTCAAAGAACTAGAATAAGTAAACTTTGAATCAAGCAGGTTAAGAATGACCAAATGTGGAAGGAGGGTGTTTGGGTGGCTCAGTGGGTTTAACCCTCTGCCTTTGACTCAGGTCATGATCTCAGGATTCTGGGATCAAGCCCTACATCCCACTCTCTGCTCAGCAGGGAGCCTGCTTCTCCCCCTCTTTCTCTGCCTGCCTCTTTGCTTACTTGTGATCTCTCTCTCTGTCAAATAAATAAATAAAATCTTTAGGGGAAAAAAAAAAAAGAATGACCAAAGGGTGAGGGGAGGCTTAGCTGATGACAATAAGATGTTTGGTTGGCTGAAGTTTCACAGCATCTGATAAACCAATATGGGATAGAAGATTCTGTGCGGTATATCCGACATTCTATCAGTCCTAGACACAGCTGTGGCTTTCATAGCTAAGAGAATTTTATATAATTACCTCATCCACCTTCACAATAATTTCTGCAAGGCCTGTGTGGTAGGAGGCCAAATGTGTAGCTGGAGCAATGAAAACCCAGGAAGGACCCACGACTTCCCAAAGTCGTGCTGTGAATCAGTCTGCACTGAATAGTGAAACTGGGCTCTCGTGTTCCCAGGTACAGCATTATATTTGCTCAGATCCCAAAGACATTTTTCCTTTATTTATTCCCTACTCAATCCAAGGTCTGGTTTGAAATAAAACACTGGTTTGGGAGTAAAGACCCTGGGTTCCGTCACTGTTTTGCCACATGATTTGAGGGAATATATGTCATTGCTCTCTGGTTTCCACTGCTCTAAAACAAAGGGGTGGGACTAGGCAACTTCTAAGATGCTTCCAACACCAACATCTTTAATGGGAGGCTGACATCTATGTACTTTATGAGATCGTAACTAAAGACTAAATCAGTCAGATGCCTACTGTTCAGGATTTAAATCTTTGGAGTAGGAGTTATTTTTTATTTCCAGAAAGCTTTATAATGGAATTATGTGGAAAGGCTAGGGGAGGTTACAGACCACGAAATGGAATCTTCCCGTGAAGGCAGGAAACAAATCAACGCTGGGATGAGAGAAGAGGATGGATGTAGTTGTTTGTTGATAAGTACAGGAGTCTTACCCCGTAAGTCATCTTGATCTAGAGTTTTGGAGTGTCACCTAGTCAGCCAGGAAGATTTTGGTTTCTTATCCACTTCTTGTTGGAAAAAAACTCAATGTCCAGTGGCTGGGTGGCTCAGTCATTAAGAGTCTGCTTTCAGCTCAGGTCATATTCCTGGAGTCCCAGGATTGAGCCCCGCTTGGGGCTTCCTGCTCAACAGGGAGCCTACTTCTCCCTCTCTCACTCCCCCTGCTTGTGTTCCCTCTCTCCCTGTCTGTCTCTCTGTCAAATAAATAAAAAGATAAATAAATAAAATCTAAAAAAAAAAAAAAACCTACATGTCCATTAGTAGAAGGAAGGACCAATCCAATAAGTTATGCTTCATGTAGGGATCACGCAGGCATCAAATGGAGAGATCTCTGAGATATCATGTGGCCAAGGGAAAAAGAGAAAGGTGCAGAGCTGTGTTTTTAGTGTGCTGTTTAAAAATCATATATTCATGGCATATCCCTGAATGTTTCTGGAAGGATGCACAAGAAACTGGAGGCATAGTCGAGAGGCCTAATTTTCTCCTTTAATGCTTTGGTAGCTTTTGATTCATGAGCATCTTTACTTATTCAAAATATAAATTAATATATATACTTTAATGAACTTCTTCACTCCTTTCCATCAGTGGGATTTCTGCACCTACCACACTACTGAAATTTTTCTCACAAAAGCCCTTAATGAACTCCTTGTTTTGACTCTTCTGCTCTTGTGTCTTTGGCCTCTGGGGCATGTGGCACTTATGAATGCCCCTTTGTTCTTAAAACGACCTTTTCTCTCTCAGGTACCATGACCCTCCTAGAAACACCTGGTCTTTCTCACTTTTCAAATCCCCTCTCTGCTGCCCTTCCAACTTTCTTTGTTGGCTCACACACCTAGGAGAGGAGTTACTCAAAACTCCGTCCTTGGTCCCCTCTGACTCAATATTCCCGTACTTTGCATGACAACAGTGTTTTTATGGCTTCAATTCTCATCCTTATACAGGTCATTCCCTAATCTCTATCTCAGCTTCTGACTCCTCTCCTAACTTCCTAAAACTACCGACCATTTCTGCCCAGATACAGCCCTAGGACCTCAAATTCAATAATCAAAAACAAACTCCTCACACTGACCTCTCCCTCGGCTTCTAGTCCCAGCTCCCAGACTCTACAAATGACATGATTCCATGCTTAAATGTGTCATCATCCTTGAGCACTCTTCTCCCATCTCATCTTTGCAAGCAGACCACACATCTCTCATTCCCATTTACTTGTTGCTATTCCCACAAATTTCTCGTTTCCTCTTTTTCCCTCCCACTAAATTTCTATTTTTTTATTGAAGCGTAATTGACACACAATGTTACATTAGTTTCCGGTATGTATCACCCAGTGATTCGGTAAGTCTATAGGTTGCCCTATGCTTGCTACAGTATAGCTACCACCTATCACCATAGGTTGCTATTATAACAGCATTGACTATATTCCCTCCTTTGTACCTTTCAACCCTGTGACTTATTCACTTCCATAACTGGAAGGCTATACCTACCACTCCCCTTCTCCTATTTTGCCCATCTCCCCCATCCTCCTCCCCCCTGGCAATCATTGGTTTGTTCTCTAGCTTCTCTTTTGAACCCACAGATTAACACAAGAATCTTTCTAAATCTGAATTTTGATGTTTCAATATTCAGTCAACAAACTTCAGTGATTTCATACTGTATGTCCAAGACTGTACTAGACTTTTCATATATTGCATCTTACTTAATTATAAAATAGCATGTAACATAAGAATTAATCTCATTTTACAGTTAGAAAAAGGAGGCTCAGAGAGATTAAGAGAATTTCTCAAGATTTCATGGGAAGTATAGAGTTGATACTCAAACTCATGACTCCTCATTTCAAGTTCAGGAGTTTCTCCATCCCCATTCACCTGCTTGATGGTGATGCCTTGCTTCCTAGATGGAGTCTAAACATTTGCCTTGTTTTTGAAGATCCTCTGCAAAATGGCCTATTCCTATTTCCCCAGTATTCTCCTATTCTTATCAAGCTGAATTACTCTCAAGATTGTCAACATATTTAATCTTTCCCAAGGCTTATTGGTTTGGGTAATTTTATTAACTGTCCTCCATAATGCTCTCCACCAGACCGCCTAAGCCATTGAAATGTCATCTTACAATAATCCTCAAATGCCACCTGTGCCTGCCCACTGCCCCCTTCTTCTAGGTTTCCCTGATATATTTATGCCCTCTTATGGTATGTTTAGTCTTGAGTTATTTTTTCTGTGTACCGTAAGAGAAGAGACTATCTTGTTTTGCTTTATAATCTCCTTCAGTGCCTATTATATAATAGACCACAATGAAGGATTTGTTGAATTGTTGAAAGAATCAGTGAATTAACAGGCAACAAAAATACACATTAACACAAATTCTAGGGCCTTGAAACAGCTCAAGAACTTAACTAGCTTATATGGGAATTAAAAATGAAAATTTGATCTCCTTAATATTATAGTTGTTCCTAGTGGTTCCTAAATACTAGTCTATTATGGTTTATTATACATTATACATGGAAAATGTAGTGATTTTTTCATAAAACCAATTTTTTCCCTCCTAAGGGTTATTTTTTATTATAAGATTATTCCCTTCTTGCTTTTTTTACCCTGTTAAAATGTCCGTTCTCTTATGATAATGGTGACATTGATGACAATTGAGTTTTTATGTATCCTCATTGGTAAAATAAAAAGTTAATAACACTATGTTCTTTACTCTCCAGTTTATTTATTCATTCATTCATTTGGGAAACTTGCCTGCTTTGTGAAATCCAAAAGTCTGGAGGGCACAGTTCTAGTCAACTGAACTAAGTAAGTTAGTCTAGATTAGCTTCTTAAACAAAACTGGCTCCAAATAGCATTCAGAAAAAGCCAAAATCTATTGTCTTTGTGTATCACATTTGCTATGGAAACAGTTGTTATTGTAATTTCAAATATGTTGGTATTTGAAAAGTCATGGCATATGGGCTAAGTTGTTGGGGTTTGTTTGTTTGGGTGTTTTTGTCACTAAATATATAAACCAAATCTTCCTCTAAAGCATAGGAACTATGCTTAACCATTTGTGGACCTCTTTCTAAATAGATTTGGAACTATCAGTAGACATAGGAAATGATCATTCCTTTCATTATGACCTACAGACAGCTGGGAAAAATATACTGTATTTCCTTCTGATGTTTGATCTTTTCAATCAGGATACTAGGAGAATTTTGAATATATAATTTTGATTAATGGAATGAAAATATGGTGCCTTCCTTCCCAATTAGTTTTCTCATCTGTTCCCCATCTTCTTCCTAACTTTCTAGATCAGAGAAATGTAACTTCCTGTTTAGTTTCTTATGTTGTTCATTTAAAGATTCCGGATAGAACTCGAAGTGGAAAAATTACAGCTTGATGGTGGGAATTAGAAAAAGGCAAAAACTTGTGGCATCCCAACATTATTTTTGCCATAAGACATACTTTACTTTTAGGTGACTCAAAATGAAAGCTGAAATTGGAAAGGAAAGAGAAGCAACAAATGGCCTAGTGAGTGAAAAATGTGCTGAGATAGTCCTCCACAATTCCAGAATAAAAGAGGTTTCTTTAAAAATAAAAGCAATATTCTGGTGCTTTTACTAATCCACTTAAAACTTGCTTAAACCTATTTCTTACTGTATTTTAAGACATCTTTTGTTACATTACCTGAATGGACATAATTCAGAATAATAACTATTTGTAAATAAAATAGGATATTTTATTTGTTTGTAAGCAAAGCTGGAAATGCTAGGAGCCACTTGGATGTGTATAAATAGAAATGATTATCCCCCATCAAGTCATGTATGTTTATGTCACTAATCACAGGGGTTCAAGCAAGTACATCATTCAAGTTTTTATTTCACTGGAAATAAATTTTATTGTTTGCCTTCCATGGACCACTTAGCTAGTTTGGTTAACTTTTCAGAGCAGGAACGGAAAATGGGAGTAAAGATGTGGGGGCAGGGATCAGAAGGAAGGGGTTGTAACCACAGCCTATTTCCAAATCCTGGCCTGCACCACTTTTTTTAAGTATGTTATTTTTTTTCATTAAAAAGCAGGAAAAAATATTATAGATAACTTAAGGAACCCTGCATCAGTACAAAAAAATGGGGCACCTGGGTGGCTCAGTAGGATAAGCATCTGCCTTCTGCTCAGGTCATGATCCCAGAGTTCTACCATCAGTAGGGCTCCGTGCTCAGCGGGGAGTCTGCTTCTCCCTCTCCTTTGTCCCTTCCCCCTGCTCATGCTCCCTCTCTCTCTCAAAGAAGTAAAATATTTTTTAAAAATTAGAAAACATTCTTCTAATTGTAATTGAGTGAATTTTTTATACTTAAAACTCACAATATTTTTCTCATGATAAAAGCAATCCATATTCATTTTTTTAATTCAAAAAATACAGAAAAGCGAATGAAAAAATAAACACCAGGGCACTGTGGCTCAGTTGGTTAAGGGTTTGCCTTCAGCTCAGGTCATGATCCCAGGGTCCTGCTCAGCAGGGAGCCTGCTTCTCCCTCTCCCTCCATCCTCTCCCCCAACAGCCCCACTCGAGCGCTCTCTCTCTCTCTCTCTCTCTCTCTCTCTTGCTCTGCTCTCTCCCTCTCTCAAATAAATAAAATCTTTAAAAAAAAATAAACACCTACAATTTTACCACCCAGAGATATGCTTTGTATATCCTTTCATTCATTTTGTACCAAAATGATCTTATATTGTACTTTCTTTTATATAATACTATTATTAATATCCCTTGATATTAATAAATATTCATCTAAAACATCAACTTAATGCATAATAGAATTTCATGTATGGATGTATTTTTTAAATATTAACAAAACCCCCTCTTATGGGATATTTTTGCTATTTCTATAATTTTTGTTTTTATAAATACTGCTGTCAGGAATACTCTAGAACATATATCTTTGCCTACTTCGCTGATTATTCTTAGATATGGATAATTTTTTTTTTTTTGGAGAGAAAGAGAAAAAAAGAGAGAGCACAATGTGATTCTCCAAGCAGCTTTTTATTTAGTATAACTTTAACTGTATGCCATCCAGCCCACTGTCTCTGTGTTTGTGTGTGTACACGCATATTATTTCTACTAGTAATTCTCAGTATGAATTGAATAAAACAATGACAGAGTCACCAGTACTATAAATGCAGTGGCCACCATGCCACGCAAGGGAGCAGAGCATAGGACCCCTTTGCAGGTCCAGGGAGAGCAAGAGATATGGTCATTTAAACTATGTTCATAAATTCTTTGAGTTTCCGTTCAGAAGATAGAGCCTGAGTTCCCTTCCTTTGAGAGTGGGCTGGAAAAAGGGACTCAGTTGTAAAGAATAAGAAAAAAGCACAAAGGACAGTGTCTATAACCTAGTCATTGAAAAGGCATTGCAACTTTCTGCTTATTCTCTCTTGGATATCTCCTGGAGAATTCCTGTTGCCATGTCATAAGGACACTTGGTGAATAACAGAGGCTGCCTGCTAGCACTCACATGGGTGAGCCATTTGGGAAGCTGATCCTCCTGTCCCTGGCAGGCCATCAGGAGAAGCCAGTAGCCTCCTGGGAGGCTGAGCCGTAGTGACTCCTAGATTGCCCTAGACTCCTCACCTTTAGAAACTGTGTGAGAGGGGCACCTGGGTGGCTCAGTCGGTTGAGCGGCTGCCTTGGCTCAGGTCATGATCCGGATCGAGTCCCACGTCAGGCTCCCTGCTGGGTGGGAAGCCTGCTTCTCCCTCTCTCACTCCCCCTGCTTGTGTTCCCTCTCTGGCTGTGTTTCTCTCTGTCAGATAAATAAAATCTTAAAAAGAAAGAAAAAGAAACTGTGTGAGATAGTTTTGAGTTAATTCATTATGCAGCCAAGTAAAGATGCATTGGGGGAGGGGTCACAAAAGACTTCCTGGAGATGGTAACTGGCAGGGATTTGCTCTTCAATGACATTATAACAATGTTCCTCTCTGTATTGCTTCTCCAACCCTCAACACATTCTCTCCTTTCAACCTCACCTTTCTACCTTCCTGTCCTTATCTTTCCCCTCCCCATTCTCTCTCTCTCCTTCTCTCTCCCTTATCTATCTCTCTCCAATCAGATAGCATTGGGAAGGGTTGTATAAACCACTCTGGGTCTTTGGTAAAAAGAAAACAGCTTTGATGATTACATATTACTCCCTCTAAGAAATATTCATTCCCATGGTCTAGATTTATATGGGATAGATATTCCCTCCCTCCTCCCAATCCTCCTAAAATGTATACTCTCTTTGTGCCCATTGTGGATGGGCACCACAAGATTTTAGGTGAACTGTTTAGGAAATAGCTATTTTATTTGTAGCTTAGGGAATATTTTATATGAACTACAATATAAAAACAATGATTCTAAATAGTCTAATTAGATACTTGTTGTTTTTTATTAGTAAACAGAACTAAGAGAATGGGTCCACAGCTCTAAATGTCTTTTGCCCAGAAGCAAATTTGCTGATAGAGACAGGTTGAACAGCTGAAAACACAGTAGAGACTATTTCTTTCACATTTCAGAAAGTTTGCATTTTGAGATTTTGGTAGAATTGCTTACAGAATTGTCCATTCTACTTAGAACTCCTTTGGCCTTAGTTGTTCACCAAGTGGGCCTCTCCATAGGCTGCTTGAGTGTCCTCACAACATGGGAACAGGAATCCCAGGAAGGAGTCTCTCCCCAAGAAAGAACAATAGTCATAAACACAGGATGTAGCTTATAGTTTAAGTTATAATCAGATTTTCAAATTATTTATTTACTCCTGTCACTCACACAAATAAAGCCTTTTAATTGCCTTTCACTTTTTGTGCATGTGGGGGTAGAGTGGGGTAGATGTTTGTTTCTTTTAGTGACTGGAATCATGCGGTATGTCTCGTTCTTTGATACGCTTGTTGGAGATGTTCTCAGCCCAACACACTCTTTTTATCCACTACACGATATTCCACAGAATTAGTGGACATGTGGGTTGCTTCATTAGCTGTTATAATTATGCCCACTCTTATGCACAAATTTGAGTACAGGGACTGAAATCTGAGGGGGGCAGTCTCAGTTTGAGTCCCTGCCAATCTGAGATTCAGGCACTTCTTTCTTTAAGCAGCTCTCTTGGTAAATGCTTTCTGGGATCCCTCAGCTATCATAGGTTTTGTGTTTTGATTTCTTTCCTTCAATAAACTGTTTTCCACCAGGTACTTCCAACTGAACATCTAAATGGGTAGTATATTATTCTGTGGAATAATTGTATGTCATAAAGCAATAAAAACTCAAAATATGATAACCTCTTGATACCATGACTCTACACAGACTCATCTCTTCTGAAACATAGTAACTAATCACAGTAAATGTTTGAACTAATGCTTAGCCTATGAGTTGCATACCAGGCTAATACCCAACCCCAAACAGAATTCCAATATTATAAAAGAATGCCACTGCCTTACATTTAAATCTAAAGAAGATTAGAGGGGCGCCTGGGTGGCTCAGTTGGTGGAGCGATTGCCTTCAGCTCAGGTCACAATCCTGGGGTCTCAGGATAGAGACCCGCATCAAGCTCCCTGCTCAGCAAGGGGTCTGCTTCTCCCTCTGACCTTCGCCCTCTTATGCTCACTCTCATTTATTCTCTCTCTCAAATAAATAAAATCTTAAAAAAAAAATAAAGAAGATTAGAAGCAGCATTCAGTTTAGAAAAATCATTACTCAGTGTTGCTCTGGTTGGTGAAATGCTAAAATAACAATTGTAATTCAAAGGACTGTACTGTGTTACTTTAGACATTCCAAAGGGACTGGAGAAAGTGCTGAGTAAAACAATGAAAGGGACAGTCCCACCTGGAAGAAAAATGGGCCAAGTGGCTTCTGCGGCTTTGTTCAATCTTTAAGTTCCATGACATTTCTGTGGTTATGCACAGTTTCAAGGGACTTATAAAAATTATTTTGCTGTCACCTTTTTAAAAATATATATTAATTGTAGTTGAGAACAACATTATGTGGTTTACACTACAGGGTGTTTTTTAACTGATTCAGTAGGATTCCAGCTCTTTTTTCTTAGAGAACATTCTCTAAAAGGAAATGCATTACCACACTTTTTCCAAGCAAATGCCTTAGCGCTTTCTAGATTCCAAATTCTAAAACTGAAACTACACACTATAACAAATACTTGCCAAAGAGTATGACTGGGTTTTGATCAAAGGTCTTTTGGAAACACTCATTCTTCTCATTGCATGCTTTCTCCGAATTTCTTAAAATAAAAAGTGAGAACATAATTCATAAAGGAGGAAAATTGGTTTCTACATAACACGTGTGGTTTGTTTTACTTAGTGTGTGTTGTTTTCAGAATTTGTAAAAAACAAACAAACAACAAAAAAGCAAAAAACAAAAACAAAAACAGAACAAAAAACAAAATCTAATCCCCTGACACAAAGTTGTACAATGAATAAAGTGCTCCAGCCAAGTTATAAATCTCAGCAAAGGGAGGTTTAAATGGCAAGTGGCGGGTGGGACAGTGGCCTCACTACAGCACAACTCTCTATGAACAAAGAAGCATTTATGAGTCTCGTCAGTCACTTCATGCTCCGGCCTGTCACCAGCTCAACATAAGGTTCCTCGAGCTCTTAGTGAAGTCTCTCCGGAAACCTCAAAGATTATTTTGGCCCCTATATCTCATTAGGTAATATTGTGCATTGACAGTTCAACAAAACTAAGAAACTTCAAGTTCAATGTGTCACACAACCAATTTGATTTTTGTTTGTTGGTTCTAACTATCTCCTGACTAGAAAAGTCAAACAACCGGGGGCGCCTGGGTGGCTCAGTTGGTTAAACAACTGCTTTCGGCTCAGGTCATGTTCCTGGAGACCTGGGATCGAGCCCCACATCGGGCTTCCTGCTCGGCCGGAAGCCTGCTTCTCCCTCTCTCAGTTCCTCTGCTTGTGTTCCCTCTCTCGCTGTGTTTCTCTCTATCAAATAAATAAATAAAATCTTTAAAAAAAAAAAAAAAAAAGAAAAGTCAAACAACCTACTAAAAACCATAGTTTATGGGGTGCCTGGGTGGCTCAGTCAATTAACTCTCTGCCTTCAGCTCAGGTCATGATCTCAGGGTCCTAGGATCAAGTCCTACATCCTGGAGATAGAGCCCTGCATGGGGCTTCCTGCTCAGGAGGGATTCTGCTTCTCTCTCTCTCCCCACTGCCCACCTCCCATACTTGTCTGCCCTTCCCCACCACTCATTCTCTCTCTCAAATAAATAAGTAAAATCTACCCCCCCAGTTTACTATTTAAATTTTATATAATTCACTTTAAATTTAAAAAAAGGAAAGAGGAGATCACAGTAATAGCGGTGGAGCTCTATGTAGACCAGTTCTTCCTTTGTGGGTTGCAATCTTATTTTAGGGCCTAATTAGAGAAAATTCTCCGATATTTTCTCTACTTGATTTTAAGGAATGTGTTACAGAGAATGTTCTGCTGGAAAAGCAGGAATAAAAATAGTATAAGAATGGATTTATACAACAGTTCTTAGCTCCCTGTTCTTATATTCCCCATATCACCTGTCTATTAAAATACCTACAGCAGAAGCAGCCTGCCCCGTTTAAAAGGGCTTAAAACACTGTGCCTAAGTGCCTTGGTTGTCTGCTTGGGTCATGGTCTCAGGGTCCTGGGATCGAGCCTCACACACATCAGACTCCCTGCTCAGCAGAAAGTCTGCTTCTCCCTCTGACCCTCCCTCCTGCTTGTTCCCCCCACCCATTTCTCTCTTTTAAAAAATAAAAAGTCTTAAAACACGAGATCATAGAAGCATAAAAAGTTAACTAATTGAATGTGTCACTTGGTTGCCATCATTTTTTGTTTTCTTTCCCTGGGTAACATACCTGTGGGGCTCTCTCACACCCCCAGTCCCACCCCCCACCTCCAGTTCAAGCCATGTGGGGCCCCAGGTGATAGGAGGCAATGCAGTGAAGTGGGAGAATCTCCGCATCTAGGTGTCCTCATGGAATGGGTTCTACTTCCAGCTCTGCACTGAACTGCAAGCCAACTTACTTAACTGAGGCTCAGTTTCCCCATTTTGAAAAAAGGGCATAGAAGAAGACCTTAGTAAATTCCATAGTCTAAGTGAAATTAAATCACATCTGGTGCCTACATCTTTTTTTTTTTTTTTAGATTTTTTTAAAAAATTTATTTTGACAGAGAGAAACACAGCCAGAGAGGGAACACAAGCAGGGGGAGTGAGAGAGGGAGAAGCAGGCTTCCCGTCGAGCAGGGAACCCGATGCAGGACTCGATTCCAGACACTAGGATCATGACCTGAGCCAAAGGCAGACGCTTAACGACTGAGCCAGCCAGGTGCCCTACGTCTGTCTTTTAAAATAGTTTCTATAACTACATGAAGAATTATCCACTCCATTACTTTTCAATTTCACTCCCTTTATTGCTGGTCTTGGGCATGCTTTCTTTTAAATTCTTTTCCTTTTTCCTCTGATTCCTGTCTCCTCCTGTTCCCTCAGCAGATCCCTTTTTCTCTATTCCCATTTTCCACCCCAGCCTATTTGAATTTCCTTCATCATTTCCTCATTTTTATTAAATACTGCTCCGTTTTCACTTTTACCCTGGTGAAGCAATTTCAGAAAGCACTACCAAAAGAATGATTATCTTTTTAATCTTTTTAAAATAACAACTTTTGTTCTTATTGATCTGTACTCTCTTTGTCTTCTATGTTGTTAATCCTTGCTCTTTATTTCCCTCCTTTTACTTTCTTCTGGTTAACACTGCTGTTCTCTTCATTTACTTATTTTTTTAAAGATTTTATTTATTTGGCAGAGAGAAACACAGCTAGAGAGAGAACACATGCAGGGGGAGTGATAGAGGGAGAAGCAGGCTTCCCACCGAGCCGGGAGACCGATGTGGGGCTCATCCTGGGACTCCAGGATCATGACCTGAGCTGAAGGCAGATGCTTAACGACTGAGTCACCCAGGCGCCCCAATGCGATGCATTTTATATACGTTCCATGTATGCTTGGAAAGAATGAAATTTATCTCGTTATCACAGAGACCACTTCTAGGAAACAGGCTTAAAGAATGCAAACTCGAGGAAGAAGGGGGACCCACAGAGACCACCAACCTAAACGCAAACAAGCTCCATCAGCAACTCACCTCAAATAACCAAAGGTCCTAACGGACTGATTACAACCAGGCACAGTTCCTAAGGTTACCAAAAAAGGGAAAAATTCTATATGTCCCCATACTCCCTCACTCCACCCAAAGCTGTCACCCCTCACCATCTCCTCATAGTAGATGGTCTTTCCTTTGCTGTCTTGCCCACACTGGTGTATTCAATAAACTTCTATCTCTTTTCTTCTGCCTTGAGTGAATTCTTTCACCCTCCCTACCAACAGCCTCCACCTGGTTGGGATGCCCCACAATTATTTGTTGCAAAGTTATTTATATGTCCATTTGATTAATAATTAAGTTTGTTACTTGTGTTTTTCAAAATCTGTATTTTTTTCTGATTTTTCTCAGTTTAAATATCAATTAGGGACAGAGAAATATTAAAATTTCCCCATTTGTTGATTTCTCAGTTTCTTCTTATAGTTTGGACTATTTTGCTTTGTATAATCTGAGATTATAATATTAGGTGCACACAAGCTTAATGTTATTATATCTTTCTGGAAAATTGTTTCTTTTTTCCATTGGATAATTATCTTCCTGGTCCTTAATAATGTTTCTTGGATTGATTGTGGAGCTTCCTCTTTGTTAGCATTTACCTGGCATATCTTTTCCCATCTTACTTTTCAAACTTTTGGTGTCCTTATCTTTTAAGTTTCTTGCTTATTGATAAAAAACAAATAGGTTTTCCTTGAGGATCATTCCCTCCCCACATTTGGTAGCTTAACATGAAGATAGTTCAGTGAAATAGCTCAAGGGAAGGACAGGCTGATACAGTATCTCAGGAATGCCAGCTTCTCTTCCTAACACATCCATTTCTTCAATCAAGAAGCTCCCAGCAGGGTACCTGGGTGGCTCAATTGGTTGGATATCTGCCTTTGGCTGAGGTGGTGATCTCAGAGTCCTGGGATCGAGCCCCGAGTCCAGCTCCTTGCTCAGTGAGGACTCTGCTTCTCCCTTTCCCAGCACCACCCCACCCCCCATCTCTCTCTGATAAATAAAATATTTAAAAAGAAGAAGAAGAAGCTCTCAGGATGCCCAGCTGGCTCAGTCAGTAGAGCATGCAACTCTTGATCTGGGGTTTGAGTTTGAGCCCCACGTTGGGTGTAGAGATTACTTTAAAAAAATTTTTTTTAAGTTGGGAAACAACAGGTGTTGGCGAGGATGTGGAGAAAGGGAACCCTTGTACACTGTTGGTGGGAATGCAAGCCAGTGCAGCCACTGTGGAAAACAGTATGGAGGTTCCTCAAAAAGTTGAAAATAGAGCTACCCTACAACCCAGCAATCACACTACTGGGTATTTACCCTAAAGATACAGAAAGGGGCACGTGCGCCTGAATGTTTATTTGTTTATAGCAGCAACGTCAATAGCCAAAGTATAGAAAGAGCCCAGATGTCCATCAACAGATGAATGGATAAAGAAGATGTGATATATGGGGTTGCCAGGGTGGCTCAGAGGGCTAAGCCTCTGCTTTCGGCTCAGGTCATGATCTCAGGGTCCTAGGATCGAGTCCCACATCGGGCTCTCTGCTCATCAGGAGCCTGCTTCTCTCTCTTTCTCTGCCTGCCTCTCTGCCTATTTGTGATCTCTCTCTCTCTCTCTCTCTGTCTCTGTAAAATAAACAAAATATTTCAAAAAGAAAAAGAACACACACACACACACACACACACACACACACAATGGAATACTCTGCAGCCATCAAAAAACCAAAATCTTGCTATTTACAATGATGTAGATGGAACTAGAGGGTATTATGCTAAGCGAAATAGTCAATCAGAGAAAGACAATTATCATATGATCTCTCTGATATGAAGAATTTGAGAAGCAGGGTGGAGGGTGATGGGGGGGAAGGAAGGGAAAAGTGAAACAAGATGGGACCAGGACCAGGGAGACATCCTGACTTAATCTCAGGAAACAAACTGAGGGTTGCAGGGGGGTGGGGAGGAAGGATAGGGTGGCTGGATGATGGACACTGTGGAGGGTGAGTGCTGTGAATTGTGTAAGACTGATGATTCACAGACCTGTACCCCTGAAGCAAATAATACATTATACGTTAATAAGAAAAAACTCCCATTGTTTTATGGTCAACTAGCTAGTCCTTGTCTCTCCTTCCAGCCTCCATGGAAACATGTAGAACGATAAAGAGGGAGTCCTTGTCTTTGGATTTTTTAAGTGACACTTTTACAGTGCCCCCACTTATGTACCTCTCCCTGTGGGATAATGAAAGAGAGGAAGATCATGCACCACCCACTGTTCTCTGCCTGTAAGTTTCCTCAACAAACAGTACTTTAATTTTTCAGCACGTGCAGCTGCTAACGATATAATTTGTCTGCTTGGGCTGCTATAATAAAACACTATTGACCAACCTAAACAACAAAAATTAATTTTTTTCACATTTTCGGAGGCTGGAAGTCCATGATCAAGGCTCCAGCTGATTCAGTGTCTGGTGAGAGCCTGCTCCCTGGCTCATGGACAGCAGCTTTCTTGCTGTCCCCTTCATATGGCCTTTCCCTAATGCGTGCACATAGCACACAAGCACATAGAGAGTAAGCTCTCTGGTATCTCTCCTTATAAGGATACTCATCCTATCACATTAGAGCCCCTCCCTCATGACCTCATCTAACTTTCTTTCTACCAGAAGTTGGACTTCAACATGAATTTTGGGGGGACACACCATCTGGTTTACAACATGATGTATGTCTCCATGTCAACTTGCCCAACACAGAAGCTATATCCAAGTTGATTTCTGAAGTCTCATTCAACAATCTGTGTCTTTTAAATTGAAGTTTATTTCCATTTCCATTTAGATTTATTTCTACCGTCTTATTTTGAGCCTCCTATTTACTCTGCTTTATCTATATATTTTCCTCCTCCTTTTATGTTTTATTTTGAGTTGGTTGAGATTATACTATTTCCTTCCCCCCTCTCCTGTTTTGAGACCTACATCTTTTTCTTTTATTTTAGTGGCTAGAGTTAAAATTTCAACATACATACTTTACATAACAAAGTCTAAGTGTTACCCATATTTTTACCATCCTCTTAAATTTTTAAAAAATATTTTATTTATTTATTTGACAGTGAGAAACACAGCTAGAGAAGGAGCACAAGTAGGGGGAGCTAGGAGAGGGAGAAGCAGGCTTCCCGACGAGCAGGGAGTCTGATGCAAGTCTCAAACCCAGAATCCTGGGATCATGACCTGAGCCGAAGGCAGACACTTAGTGATTGAGTCACCCAGCTGCCCCTTTACTATCCTCTTGAGTATAGGCAACTTAGACTCTATTAACCATAATTTCTCTTTTCCATCTAACAAGTTAGCATTGTCTAAGACTTCATTTGAACGCTCTTTTATTCTCCCAGATTAGTTACTATTCTTATTACTGCTGTTGATTACAAAACAGCATTTGTTTAGATTTAACCACTGTTTACCCACTGTCTTTGCTCACCATTCTTTTTTTTTTGCATGGTAGATCTTCTTTCTGGGATTATTTTCCTTTGGCCTGAAAGCCATCCCTTAATAATATATTTTTCAATGAATTTCTTGGATTGATAAATTTCATCTATTTTTGTTTGGGAAAAAAATTCTTGATTTCATCCTCATGCTCCAATAGTAGTTACCTGGATAGAGAATTTCAGGTTAATAATTTAACCTAAAATTAATAATAATTAATCATTTCTAATTTTTTAAAATATTTTTTTAAAAATCTTTAAAAATAAATAAAATAAAATATTTTTATTTTGATGCCCAAATCTGAGGATCCATGTCTTTCATTATTTAGTAGTGACAGTTCTCAGCCATTATCTCTGAGTGTTATAGACAATTTGAACAGCTTCATTATGGACTTCTCCTAGGTTGTCATGCATATCTTGCAGGAGACTTCTGGTAAATACATATATGTGTATAAAACAGTGAGAACACTCATTCGCTTTCCTCTGGTGTAAAAGCTTTAATACTTGGCACATGAGCACTAGGTTTGTAATTTCTGATGTCTGTGATACACAGGATACCATGGTGCTGCCTGCTTTAGACTTCTTGTAAGCAATGATAACCATGGAATCATGGTTTTGATGTGCTAGTTTTATTCTCCTAACATACATTATCAATCCTAGCACATGATTATTAAAATGAAATAATTCATCCATGTGACAAATAATTAAAATAACTTAATTCTTCCACATGTGCTCAGGAAATCTTGGCATGAGCTGAAACACATCACCATTTGGAAGAGTGGCCACTGAGGTGGGCCTTTGGGTAATGGGAGTCACTGAACATATTGAAGCAAGAGAGTAATATAATCAGATGTTGCTTCTGTGGTTGCTTCTGGAAAGATCATGTTAGACATAGATCTTAGAGAATGGAGTATCAAGTATTGATTCTACTGTGTAGTGGCACAGGAAAACTGATGAGCTCTTGTATTAGCTTTGACTGTTGTTAGCCGAGTAGGGCCCATGGTTTTCAGGGCAAATTTAAGGCTTTTGCAAAAAGCTAAGTAAACATTCCAATCCCTCATCCAGTCTAGGGACTCCTCTCTTATTCTCAGCTCAGGCCAGACTCATGGTTTAGTAACCACCAGTGGATGAAGGTCTGGTCTGTTCTTGTTCTACCTCCTCCCCACCACTGCTCTGAGCTTCTTTAGGGTTGGAAACAGTGGTGCAGAAAGGATTAGAGGAAAGGAGAAATGGCTGTTTCTCACATCTGATGTTTATAATTCTCTTTGGGCTACTTTATGCATGGCAGTCATCCAATGGCTGGCTCTTTCACAGAGCACATTAGTGAGGTCTTTGGAACTCCTACTGGATATCCTGACACAGCACTGCTGTGTCAGCTCCATCCTCTGGTATAGCCCCTACAGCTTCTTTCTGGTGGGATCTTCTGACCCAGGCAAACAGGTCCCTTAGATGAGGTTCTTTCAAGGAAATCCTTCCCCAACTACTTGCCATGGTATCCACTTGGTCCATAGGAAATCTTACAAATCCTTGCTCTAGAATGAATGACTGTCCTCCAGAACAGCAGAATGCTCTCACTGCTGCCTTTTCGCTTTGTCCTGACTCCATTGGCACCTTTAGGTAGGCTCTCCACCCTATGAATTTTCCAGGGAGAAGTTAGGCACCAGTCACTACTTTCATCCTGTATGGCCCAATTTCCCAGGGACATTTTCTCCCCCAAATGTTATTTCCATTATGGTAACAAAACTTGCAACTGGAAAATCAAATACAAATCTTCCTTCTTGTAGATAATATTAATCTCTATAATGGGTCCATTGGGATCCCTTCTTTGGTTTGGAGGTAGGAGGGGAAGCATGTACAAACCTTTCTACTCACATGGATTCTCTCACTACCAAGAGTCCGATTAATGAATCTCCTATCAAGGTTGGAAATAGGGGGGGTGGTATTCATTAGTACAGATCAGATTGGTTGCCTATTAGTCCTACATGGATGTATCAAGCATGTCTCTTAACTACAGATATACTTCTTACCCATTGTCCATGGCTTTAAGGCTTTGGTTGAAATTTTGAGACAGACTCTTATTCCATATCCTGTGAGATGGGTGATGGGCATCCAAGGAAAAGGAAAGCAGGAGGAAAGAGAACACAGTTATGTTTTCAGCATTATAGTTTTTCTAAGTCTATTGTCCTGCCTATGAACCTCAGCAAACGATCTTAAATAGTAACTTTAGCTTGTTGGCTCATTTGAGCTGTGGCTGTCCGAACTTAACTCTAGCTAGTGCTCATATCAGTCTAATGATTACAGTTTTATATCTTTGAATCATTGGTAGGATATTTGTAGCCACATGGAGCCAGTCTACATCTTTCCTGTTTTGCATTAGGGGATCACTGTGCTGCTTAATTTCCTGTCATTTACTATCTAATGTTCTTTTAAAATGAGCTTAGATAAATATTCATACACCTAAATTTGGGTGTTGCTTTCTCTTCTACATTGTGTTCCTTACAGAAAATCCATTTTAAGCCAATAATGCCTGTCCACTCTCTCCAAAATGAACATTTATTGTATTCCTCTTTGCTATGTGCTCTCCACGCAGATTGTAGTATAATTTGAGATGCCATGTGGGAAAACTTGGGGTTTCTATATTTTTTAAAAAATTCCTTATTTGATTTTTTTTGAACATTACAACAGTAGCCCATGGTTCTAATAACAAATGAAATAGTATAGAATAAGCACATGTAAAAGATAAAGCTGTGACATCTGGCTGGCTCATTTAGTAGAGCATGACACTCTTAATCTCAGGTTTATAAATTTGATCCCCATGTTGGGTGTAGAGATTACTTAAAAAAAATCTTAACAAAAATGGCAAAGCTAATTATCCCCTCTGTTTCCACCTCTGCCCCCACTACCATTTATTTATTCACTGCCACTCCCCTGGGATAACCAACTTTAATATTTTGTTAACACATATATAAATATATATTCAGATACACTGGGATTTCTTTATTTGTTATCATAGAAATATAACAACAAAAAAAAGAAATATAACCAAACCCCATACAGTTCGAGATTTTACAAGAGTTAATTCCATGTTCCAATTTTTTAAGGACCGTCGGTCTGCCAACTTACTTTTTTTTCATTTGACAGTATAGATTTTTAATTTTAATTTTCATTTGACCATAGATTTCTCTGCAAGTCAGTAGATGTATATCTACAACATTTTCTAATTTATAAATAATCTCATGTACACAGACATTATTTTACATGGCAGAGTTTACTCTATATACGCTAATATATGCTCATTTTGTCTAGTCTTTCCATTTTATCTATTTATTTATTTGTATTCTCTCCTTGTCTCTTCCCCTACTCCTATTCCTCTGCTCAACCTACTTTCTCCTCTAGGGAACTTGTGGGAACAATATCATGCATATTTTCCATGTTTTTCTCCAGACTTAGGTAACTATACACAGATACATAGATTTAAAAATCACTTCTTGCTTTACAAAAATGAGATAATATTATATATACTGGTGTCATACCTTAATTTTCCCATGCACTCCTTTCCAAAATCTCTTTATGTTGAATGGCAGAATGCTAATGTCTTCATCTTTATGGCTGCCTAATATTTCACAGTGTGAATGCGTGTAATATACCTGCCTATTCCTTTCTCAATGGACATTCACTTTGTTTCAGTATTTTTCTCTGTGGATGGTGCTGCAGGGAACATCATTGTACATATACCTTGGGGACTTTTGTTCCAGGAAATAGATTTCCAAAAGGATTACAGGGTTGAAGACATGTACGTGTTTTAATTTTAATCAGTATTGCCAGATTCCTTTCCAAAAGACATTTCCACCAGAAATGTATGAAAGCAATTTTTTCCCCCAGTCCCAAGCAATACTATTGCTCCTTTTAACTTTTGACAATCTAATGAATAAAAAGAACATTTTATTGTTATTTTAATTTGCATTTCTCTGACTCCTAGTGAGTGTGAGCATCTTTGCATATGTTTTTTGATATTTTGTATTTGTTTTTCTATGAACATACTCTGCCCATTTAGGGTGTGTGTGTGTGTGTGTGTGTGTGTGTGTGTGTGTGCATATGTGTGTTGGGGGGGTTCCTTATCAATTTATTATCATTCTTTGTATATTATAAATGCTAGCCCTGTTCTAGTCATAAACTCTGTGTTTTCCTACTCCATCATTTATTTACTTGTTGAATTTGTATTTGGTACAGTTTGCCATTCAAAAGTTTTTTATTTTTTATATTGCCAAATACGTCTTTTTGAAAACTGAAATCTGGATTTCCTATCTTAGTTGAGAAGATCTTTAACTCTAAGTTCATAGTTGTTGCCCAGCTGTTTTCATACAATTCTTATTGTTTTATAATTTGTATGGTATGACAGAGTCTGTATTTTTTTTTCCAGATGGATAACCAGTCATACCAGCACCATATGGTAATAAACTATTCTTTCCCTCCAAATGGAAATACCGCCTTTGTCTTGTATTAAGTTCACACACACCCTGTGGTCTATTTCTGGACTCTGGTGTTCTCCTAACTTGATTTTCTGGTCCCACACCAATGCCACAGAGATTTGATGGCAGTGGCCTTATGTTTGCATTCTGATATCTCATGAGGCAAGTTCTCTGTCACTATCCTTTGTTCTTATATATATATATATATATCTTTTTTTTAAGTTCTTAACTTTATTCTTCTACATGAGCTCTAAGATATTTTGATCTAACATTCTCTCACACCCATTTAAAAAAATCCAGTTAGAATCTAAATTGGAATTGCATTGAATTTGTATCTTACTTTTGAGAGGGTTGCCATTTTAAAAATGTCTTCCCACTCCAAGAATGTGGTAAATCTTTCCTTTGGTTCAGATCTTGTTTTAAGTCCCTTCAGTAAGACTTTTACTTTTCTTCATTCAGGCCCTATGCCTTTTGAAAAAGAAAAAAATAGCTACCTGTCTCTAAAAACAAATGATATTTATTTCCTCTTATTTGAGATACTGAAAAAACTTAGAAGTTATTTTATATTAAAACTTTAATTGATATAGTTATGGATTTGCATGCAGTTATAAGAAATAATACAGAGAGATCTTGTATGCCTTTTACCCAGATTCCCTGATGGTAACATCGTACAGAACCAGGGCACCAATGTTGTACAAGCCTCCAATTGTATTCAGATTTCCCCAGTTTTACCTGTATTTATTTATTTCATGTGTGGGCATTTTGTTCTATATAATGTTTTTATATATGTAAGTTTGTGTATCTACTATCTTGACTATAGTCAAGATCCTCAATAAAATTGGGAGGAAAATATACTGAATAATTCTATCACAATGAAGAGCTTTCATATTTCACTTTTATAACCACAGACAACCATCTACCCCCATTTTCCCTAACTTCTGGAAACCACTAAACTGTTCTCTATTTCTATAATTTTGTCATTTCAAAAACGGAATATACATGGAATTATATAGTATGCAACATTTTGGTACTGGCTTCTTTCCCCTCAGCATAATTCCCTGGAGTTTCATCCAGATTGTTTGCAAGTATCAGTAGTTCATTCCTATTTATTGCTGAGTAGTATTTGAGAGAGAGAGAGAGAAAGAGAGAGAGAAAGCACAAGCAAGAGCGGCAGAAGGAGAGGGAGAGAGAATCAGAAGCAGACTCGGTACTGAGCACAGAACCCGATGCAGGGCTCGATCCCAGGATTCTAATTAAAATTTTGATGAAGTTAATGTCATTCACTTTTCCTTTTATGGCTCATGTTTTTGGTGTTAATTATAAGAACCCTGGTAACGCCTAAATCCCAAAGACTTTTCCTACATTTTACTTGCAAGTCTGAAATCCCTTTTGAAGTAACTTCTGTACCACGTGTGAGACTTAGGTCCATATTATTTTTTCCCTTTGTGTGTCTGTCTGTTCCAGCATCATTTATTGAAAATGCTATTCCTCCTCTATTGAATTTCATTTGCATCTTTTTCAAAACTCACTTGGGTATATTTGTGAGAGTCCATTTCTTTATTTTGAACCATTGAACTATGTGTCTTTCCCTCCACCAATATGACACTCTCTTAGTTACTGTAGCTCTATTATAAGCCTTACTATCAGGGAGAGTGATTCTTCCCATTTTATTGGAAATAATTTGTCAAGATTGTTTTAGCTATTCTAGGACCTGTTCCTTTCTATAGAAATATTAGAATAAGCTTGTCTATGTCAACCAAAAATCTTGCTGGGATTTTTATAGGAATTGCATTAAAGTTATCCATCAATCTGGGGAGAAGTGACATCTTTACAATGTTTAGTCTTCCTGTCCATGAATGCAGCATACCACTTCATTTGATTTATATTGTCAACATTTTATAATTTTCAGAATACCAATCATGTGCATACTTTGTTAACTATACAGCGAATGATTTCATTTTCTTTAGAGTGATTGCAAATGGTACTGTGTTTTACATTTCATTTTCATGTTCATTGTTAGCATGTAGAAATGTGATTAGTTTTTGTGTGTTCATCTTGTATCATATGATCCTGCTGAACTCAGTTGTAGGAGTTTTTTTTCATTTGTTTTTGGAGATTCCTTGGGATTCGCTATAGAGACGATCACATTATCTGCAAACAGGGGTAGTTTTATTTCTTTCTTTCCAGTTTGTATGTTTTTTATTTTTTTCTTGCCCTCTGGCAATAACTAGAATTTCCAGTACTATGTTGAATAATAGTAGTGAAAGAAGACATACTTTTTATTCCCAATCATAAAGAGAAAGCATTTGGTCTTTCACCATTAAGTATCATTTCAGTTACAGGAGTTTGCCATAGTTCTTTATTAAGTAGAGACAATTCTCTGCTATTTCTATCTTGCTTGAGAATTGGTTTTATTTTATTTTTCATCATGAATGAGTACTGGTCTTGGTCAAATATCTTGTCTTTGTTAAATGATGTGGTCATAATGATAATAAGATTTTTCTTCTTTAGCCTGTCAATACAATGGATTACATTGATTAATTCTCAAATGTTGAACCAACCTTGCATACCTGAAATAAATCCCATTTAGTAATGATATATAATTTTTTAGATACCATCTTGGATTCAATTTACTAATATTCTGTTGGAATTTTTATGTCTAAATAATACTGGCCTCATGACATGAGTTGGGAGGTCTTCCTTTTGTTTCTATTTTCTGAAAGAGATTGTGTAAAACTGGTTAATTATTCTCTAAACATTTGACAAAAGTCTTCAGTGGAACTATCTGGGTCTGGAGATTTCTTTGGGGGGAAATTTTAAATTAAAACTTCAATTCTTAAATGGCTATAGAAGGATTTATTTTGTCTCTTCCATCCTGATTTGGTAGTTGGTGATTTTTAAGAAATTGGTCCATTTCTTTTTTTTTTAAAAGATTTTATTTATTTATGGGTGGCGCCTGGGTGGTTCAGTTGGTTAAGCGACTGCCTTCGGCTCAGGTCATGGTCCCGGAGACCGGGGATCGAGCCCGACGTCAGGCTCCCTCCTCGGCGGGAAGCCTGCTTCTCCCTCTCTCACTCCCCTTGCTTGTGTTCCCTCTCTGGCTGTGTTTCTCTCTGTCAAATAAATAAAATCTTAAAAAAATTTTTTTTAATTTATTTATTTGACACACAGTGAATGAGATCACAGGTAGGCAGAGAGGCAGGCAGAGAGAAAGGGGGAAGCAAGCTCCCCAGCCGAGCAGAGATCCCGATGTGGGACTCGATCCCAGGACCCTGAGATCATGACCTAAGCTGTAGGCAGAGACTTAACCCTCTGAGCCACCCAGGCACCCCAGTCCATTTCTTTTAAAGTGTCAGTTTTATGCATACAAAGCTCTTTACAGTATTCCCTATGGGATTTGTACTATCATCCTTGTTACTCTGGTTTGTGTCTTTTTTATGTCTTTGTTAGTCTTGCAAAAGATGATCAATGTTATTGATTTTTTTTTTTGAAGAACCAGGTTTTTTCCATTGGTTTTTCTGTTTTCTGATTTTCAATTTCATTAACCTTTCTTAAAGTAACCTCTATGTCCAATGTAGGGCTTGAACTCATAACCCCAAGATCAAGAGTCATATGCTCTACTGACTGAGCCAAGCTAAAAAAACAAAGCATTTGTTTTGTTTTTTAGCTTTCCTTCTACTTCATTGAAAACTTATTTTGCCCTTCCTCCTCCCTCTCTGCC
>PITA01022228.1:0-30716 GCA_004023965.1 Spilogale gracilis | reverse complement strand
AAAAAATTTTCATAATTTTAGTAGTATTTTAATGAAAATGAAAACATTTGAAAACCTTTGGAATTACATGGTAATATTAGAAAGTAACTCTGCTTTTGTTTTTAGTAGAGAATAAAAAATCAACATCTATTAGCATAGGTCACAAATGCCATTTCTGTGCAACTACATATCCAATAGCATATTTTGTTATGTCTCTTTGGGTGTGTAATAGAATGTATATAAGTTTTAGACACACGTGTAATATATGAGCTTTCATAGATGTGATGTGTCAATATTTCTCAGTCATATTTTCTACGTGTATTTATTCTATTACTGGAGACATATTTTTAGATAAACAAGCTCAATGGGCACCTCAGTGGCTCAGTCAGTTAAATGTTGGACTCTTGATTTCAGCTCAGGTCGTGATCTCATGGTTGTGGGATTGAGCCCCACATCAGACTCCAAGCTCAGCATGGAGTCTTCCTGGGATTCTTTTGCTCCCTCTGCCTCTGCCCCTCCCTCCTGCTCACATATTCTCTCTCTCTCTCAAAATGATAAATAAAATCATAAAAAGAACAAGCTCAAATAATTCATTTGTCATTGTTTTAAGGTTGGTCAATGGTTAATGAATTGGCTAGTACTTTTTGTTTCTGAATGAACAAAAGATGATTATCATTAAAATTGTTAATAATAAAATGGAAGGAATTCGTTAGATAGAAGCTACACAGGAGCAGTAGAAGGGATGCCCTGAGGCAGAGTCCCAACTAGGGACTCCAGGAGGGGTTCATGGTAGGTATCCACATGGGACTCCATGGAGGGCTCCATGCAGGGATCAGTCTCAACCCTGAGATCATGACCTGAGCCCAAATCAAGAATGGGGAGCTTAACCAACAACCACCCAGGTACCCGGGCATTTTACCAACTAACTGAGTGACCCCGACACCTTTCTAAAAAAGTTTTTATCATAAGAATTTCAGGATAAAATATCTATCATCCAATCACCTGTGTGTATATATGTATATTACAATCATTGGCTCTAAAATTTGTTTAATTAACTAATAAGCCTAGTTTATGATTTAAATCTCTTCCAACTTCACAAACCTCTTAAAAGGGAGACATGGCTCCCACAGCACGTGGGATATGAAATCCACTAAAGCACAATAAGCTTTAAGCTGATATATAGGTGGGATCTGTTTTTTCTTTATATGAGCTATTTGGAAAAAAAAAATAAACCTCTTATTTGGGGCCGATTATTCTTCTATCACCACCTAAATTACCAGAAGTATCCTGATCTACTGTTTGGGAATTATATCTCTACCAATGATCACTTTTATGATAAACAAAATTTGTGGAATAATATAATATAATATTATGTTGTGGTGACACACAATTTGTACAAAATGGTATCTGCGCACAATTAAACAGGAACGTATTCTTGCCCAGGTGATGAATTAGGGTTTTAGGATATAGGACAAAAAAAAGTGATAAAAACTAAAATAAAAAATAAGGACTATTAAAATCATTTATTTCACAGGGAGATACTCATTTAGCATTTCTGCCATACAAAGCGTTTTTGGTGACAGTCTCGCCACCACTGTGATTTGTGTAAAAGAAAGTTAGGTTTGCTTCATTAAGAGCACTGCAGTGAGAAATTGGGAAGAGCTGCCTGCTATATAAGCACATTTTTATTAAAGTTACCTAACTTGAGAATTTGATTAGCATCACAAGAGAAATTAAGAGTGGGATGAACATTAATATAGCAAGGTAAGCCTAGAAGAAAATTTGCAAAACAAAAACCACTTCGCAGTTGAACTTAAACTTCTTGGATCTAATTCTAGTTTATTTTAAAAACATTTTGGGGTGCCTGGGTGGTTCAGTGAGTTAAAGCCTCTGCCTTTGGATCAGGTTATGATCTCAGGGTCCTTGGATCAAGCCCCACATCAGGCTCTCTTCTCAGCAGGGAGCCTGCTTCTCCCTCTATCTCTGCCTGCCTCTCTGCCTACCTGTGGTCTATTTCTCTGCAAAATAAATAAATAAACTCTTAAAAAAATTTTTTGTGGCCATTTTTCTAAGCAACTTTGTCAGAAGAATGATTATCTAATTGAAGTTAAATGCTAGTTTTTTAATTTTTAATTATATATTAATTTGTGCTATACCTTTTCTGGAGCAAGATATTTTATTTATGCTTCCTCCAACTTACCAATACCATACTATTAATATAACTTAGGAGTGAATATTAATAAAGAAATACCAGCAATTTAGTTAATATTTGAGTTTTATTGAAAACATTTTTATTTTCCCAGGTTTGGTGGTCTTTTATAAATATAAATTCCTTCATAAATTATTGAAATCTGCAAATTTTTTTATATTATTCAACATTCTTTTGGCGTAAACAAAACTTTTCTTTTTTTTAGAAATCTTGAAAAAGAGAGAAGCTGAAAGAAAAAAATACGTTGAAAACATAAATATAAATGAAACACAGGATCCTGTTCAGTCTATAAATAATTTTCAATCTGTTCTGAGCACAACATTTTCACTTTTAGAATTATTAGAATATTTGACATTTTTAAAAATTTTTTTAAGATTTAATTATTTGACAGAAAGAAACACAGCCAGAGAGGGAACACAAGCAGGGGGAGTGAGAAAGGGAGAAGCAGGCCTCCTGCCGAGGAGGGAGCCCGATGTGGGGCTTGATCCCGGGTCTCCGGGATCATGACCTGAGCCAAAGGCAGTCGTTTAATCAACTAAGCCACCCAGGCGCCCTGACATTTTAAAATTTTATTCATATGCTAAAAGTTGGGGAGTTGCAAGATCTTCTCTGATTTTTTTTTTAAGATTATTTATTTATTTATTTGACAGAGTGTTCCATCACAGGTAGGCAGAGAGGCAGGCAGAGAGAGAGGATGAAGCAGGCTCCCTGCTGAGCAGAGAGCCTGATGTGGGCCTGGATCCCAGGTCCCTGAGATCATGACCTGAGCTGAAGGCAGAGGCTTTAACCCACTGAGCCACCCAGGTGCCCAAGACCTTCTCTGATTTTATTTCATCATGATATTTCCCTAGCTTTCAACTTTATTAATGGTAAAAGTACACTAAATAACCATGATTTTCAGATATCATTTTGGGTTTCTTTGTTTTTTGCTTTCAAAGATAAAAATAAAGGAAAAACTAGCTTTGTGCTTTTGTAAAGTTATGGCCTTGTTAAAGTCTCCTGGCTGTAGAAAATACAATAAAGTTCAAAGGTTCTGATGACAGAAGCCTTCTAATCAGAATCATCTTGGTCTTTGAGGTTGCTTTGAGACTATTATATAAATCCAGATGGGACTTTTAAAATGTCTTTAAGTGTAATCAAATGTGAAGAATTATTAGTTGAGATGCTAATGTTTATGAAATGAAAAGGGTCTGCATTTCAGTACTGCCAAATGCATCATGTTATTTTGAATTCTGATAATCAGGTGATCAACTGCTAATGTTTCTTATGGTTATGATTATTTCTCTACTGGGAAAGGATGAATAGTGGCCAATTTCATGGTGAAATATAAAAAAATGTGACGGAATCATGTTTCATTTGAAAGAATTATCTGATCAGAGAGGACATATTTTTTTAAATGTGATTTTAATTTTTTAAATGTTTATATGTGAAATGTCAGTGAAAAAGTTCTTATAGATAAAATGGATCTATAAGCAACAAATTTTACTTAAATTTTTAGATTTGTATTTATTTTACAGAGAGAAAGCATGAGTGGGAAGGAGGAGCAGAGGGAGAGGGAGAGAGAATCTTAAGCAGACTCCCACTGAGTGCAGAGCCGGACATGGGGCTTGATCCCACGACCCTGATATCATTAACTGAGCAAAAATCAAGAGTCAGATGCTAAACCAACTGAGCCATCTAGGCTAGTAACTAATTTACAGTTATGACTTTATTTTTCCATTTTTTTGTTTTGTTTTTTTATCTTTGCTAATTGTGTTACAATTTGATAACAAATGAAAAAAATTATTACATTAAAAAAAACGTCAATAATTTATAAACTTTCAGTTTAAGTAGCTAGTTTAATACAATGTAAATACTTCTTGATTAAAAACAAGACCTCTACTGTCAAATCTTACACTGTTAACAGGTTTTTTTTTTTAATTTTATTTATTTATTTATTTGACAGAGACCACAAGTAGGCAGAGAGGCAGGCAGAGAGAGACAGGGGGAAGCAGGGTCCCTGCTGAGCAGAGAGCCCAACGTGGGCCTCGATCCCAGGACCCTGAGATCATGACCTGAGCTGAAGGCAGAGGCTTTAACCCATTGAGCCACCCAGGTGCCCTGTTAAGTTTTTAATGAATGAAATCTAATATATATATTAGATATATATATTTATATATATATATAAAAGTTGTGGCTAAACTCGCTTTTAAATTTAGGGTTCCAAGCAGTGAGGTTGTTTTTTTCAACTTAGAGTAGCCTTTTCTCCCAATAAGATAAATCTCTCCTATAACAACCTGTGCACATTCCATCATAGGATCACATCATATATCAATTATAAATTTTTCAGTATCTCATTAAATTGGGGGGTCCTTCAAAGCCAGAGATGTCTATTTCTATTCAAATGATATCTACCTATAATTACTGATTGTTAAATCTCCAAATAATTCTATAATGTGATTTCAAATTCTCACATTCAAAGAAGAAACTTCTGCCAAAGCTTTGGTTTAACTGTGCTAAAAATCATTTTTTAAATTTGTAGATTTGAGGCATTTTATTATAAAAAGCTAGCTATTGGGGCGCCTGGGTGGCTCAGTTGGTTAAGCGACTGCCTTCAGCTCAGGGCATGATCCCGGAGACCTGGGATCGAGTCCCACATTGGGCTCCCTGCTCGGCAGGAGGCCTGCTTCTCCCTTTCTCACTCCCCCTGCTTGTGTTGCCTCTCTGGTTGTGTTTCTCTCTGTCAAATAAATAAAATCTTAAAAAAAAAAAAAAAAGCTAGCTATTATAAAATCTGTGTATACATAAACTAACAGGAACTTAAAATTCATCACACATTTACTTCACTTTTTAGGTTGGCCTTCTAGTAAATCTTTAGCTTCATTGATTTTGGCTGCTATATAAGGAGATCCTCCCCTTGTCTGGGTGATTTAAAAGCATAATTTGTCAATAAGAATCTCATATTTTTCCTTTATTGGCAGTAGAACTTACTCCTGGTATTAATGCTGCTCCTTGCTTTGTTATTTTGGGTTCAAACCCACATCTGTAGTAGATAACACTGAAGGCAGATTTTGGTAGACTCTGAAAAACTTGTTTTACTTAGGGTCCATATGTTTCATGGCTTGCAAAACATAATGGCCTTCAAATCCCTTAGAAACAATGATTAATCCAACTGCTATCACTGTACTCACCATGTCTCTGGCTTGGCTCCCCAGCCTGCATTGAAAATGCCAAAGCCCCGAGGCTACAGCCACCAATTCCCACTTCTTTACCAGACAGCAATGCAACAACCACTCCACTATTTGTTTTAATGTGAGTTTCCTTCAGATAGTTTTGAGAAAAGATTTTGTACTCTTGAAATAAGTATTATGACCTCACATCTCTGAGGATGGCATTGTTTCTTGATAATATTTACAAAGATTGATAGTGCTGAAAATATGAACTGTTTTAAAAACATGGCATACAACGGGTACCTGGGTGGCTCAGTGGGTTAAAGCCTCTGCCTCTGGCTCAGGTCATGATCTCAGGGTCCTGGGATCGAGGCCCGCATCAGGCTCTCTGCTTGGCAGGGAGCCTGCTTCCTCCTCTCTCTCTGCCTGTCTCTCGGCCTACTTGTAATTTCTCTGTCAAATAAATAAATAAAATCTTAAATAAAAAAAAAAAAAACGAGCACACAAAACCTTTAAATTGACATTTCCTCTTCTGAACATTTTTCTTTTTTTTACTGAGCTGAAAGAACATGGATTTGGAGCCTTTGGGAAATATTAAATAATATTCCTACTCTTCTCAGGTCATGATTCAACACTGATGCCAGGTCATTCCTTCAGGAAATGGTTTTGACTGGATAGTTCCCTAGCAACAAAGGCCATATCAACACCAAAGGAGACATTAGTAATGCAAACTCTCCTAGGGAATTTTGACTGATATTATGGAACCTGTACTGCCTGTTAGAGTAGGATTCCTAACAGTGCCTGTGACCTTTATTATCTTCTTTTTCGATATTTCTTTGGAGTCATCACAGCTGTTTTTCCACTGAGTAGTAAACTATGTCAGTGGGATGCCAAGATAAGATTTTTTTTTTTTTGAGATATAGAAAACAGGCAACAGATGTATAGCAAAATGCAGACATATTTTTTTTTTTTGCATTCATCAAATGCCTATAAAAAAGGAAGTTGGGATTGTTCTAAATAACATATGATGGAGAATGAGTCTTTTCAATTTAATTTTCTTAGAGAGTCTTTTTCTGTTCTGTTTTTTATTTAAAATCAATTGATTAACACATAATGTATATTAATTTCAGTGGTAGGAGTCAGTGATTCATCAGACTTATATAATAGCCAGTGCTCATTCCATCACATGCCCTCCTTAATGCCCATCACCTAGTTATCCCATTACCTACCCCTCTCCCTTCCAGCAATCCTCAGTTTCTTTCCTATGATTAAGAGTCTTTTATGTTTTTTCTTCCACTCTGATTTCATTCTGTTTTGTTTATTCCTCTCTTCCCCTATGATTCTGTTTTGTTTCTTAAATTCCATATATCAGTGAGATCATATGATAATTGTTTTTCTCTGGTTGACTTATTTCACTTAGCATGATACCCTCTACTTCCATCCACATCATTCCAAATGGCAAGGTTTAATTTTTTGATAGCTAAGTAGTATTCCATTGTATAAATATACCCATCTTATTTATCCATTCCTCTGTTGATGCACATCTGGGTTTTTTTTCATAGTTTAGCTATTGTGGACATTGCTGCTATAAACATTGGGCTGTAGGTTCCCCTTTGGATAACATTTGTATCTACGGGGTAAATCCCTAGTAGTGCAATTGCTGGTTCATAGGGTAGCTTTATTTTTGTCTTTTTGAGGAACATCCGCATTGTTTTTCAGAGTGGCTGCACCAGTTTGCATTTCTACCAACAGTGTAAGAGGATTTCCTCTCTACACATCCTTCCCAATATCTATTGTTTTCTGAGTGGCCAATTTTAGTCATCCTGACTGGTGAGGTGGTATTTCATTGTGGTTTTGATTTGTATTTCTCTGATGCCAAGTGATGAACATTTTTTCGTTGCCGCCGGAGGAGCCAGCCTCAGCAGAGATGGTGGGTCCCGAACCGCGGGCGAAATAATGACACAGACACGCAAATCTAATGCTGTTTTCCAGCTCTCCTGCTCACTCCTCTAAGGCTCTCTTGCGGCCTCCTTGCAGGCTCTCTGACCTTGTCTCTCAGTGTCTCTCTGCAGGCTCTCTTTCTCTCTCCTCTGAGGCTCTCTTGCGGTTTCCTCCAAAGTTCCCTCCTTGAAGGCTCTTTTGCTGCCTCCCTGCAAGCCCTCTTCTTTTGTCTCTCTTGACTGACAAGGGTCCCAGTCTTTTATTATTTAAAAGTGAGAAAGTTGGGTGGTGCAGTTAAATCATTAACTGCTTTTGCACCCGCCCTAGAGACAGGATTAGTATTGTTACTGCAGGTACAGAGTGATTGCTTAAACTCAAAAAAGTTGAGACCATTGAGGCACAGGGATCAAAAAATACAAATAAGAGATACAAAGATACAATTACCAGAGGAAACTATATGACTTGAATAAGCACACAAAGGACATATTGCCCTGACCCACAGGGTATATGGCTTTCAGGATTCTAGGCAGGGAAAGCCCAGAGGGGCTTTCATTCACATTTACAGGTACCTCCACCAAAGTTTTCCCGTGGCTTGGGCATGGCGGGAGGGGCGATCACGCACCGTCCCCGACATGTGGCCATTTTTATGTCTTTTTAGAGAAATGGCTGTTCATGTCTTTTGTCCATTTCTTGAACAGATTATTTATTCTATGGGTGTTGAGTTTGATGAATTTGTTATAGATTTTGGATATTAGCCCTTTATCTGATATTGCATTTACAAATATCTTCTCCCATGTTATCAGTTGTCTTGGTTTTGTCAGCTGTTTCTTTTGCTGTGCAAAAAGCTTCTTATCATGATGAAGTCTCAATAGTTCATTTTGCCTTTGCTTCCCTTGACTTTGAAGCTATGTCTAGCAAGAAGTCACTGTGGCCTAGGTCAAAGAGGTTGCTGCCTCTGTTCTCCTCCAGGATTTTAATAGATTCCTGTCTCACATTTATGTGTTTCATCCATTTTGAGTCTATTTTTTATGTATAGTGTAAGGAAATGATCCAGTTTTATTCTTCTGCATGTGGCTGTCCAATTTTCCCAACACCATTTGTTGAAAAGAGTTTTTTCTATTGGATATTCTTTCCAATAGAATATCGTTTGCTGAAAATCAGTTGACCATAGAGTAAAGGGTCCATTTTTTGGGTCCTTTATTCTGTCCTATTGAGCTATGTGTCTTTTTTTATGACAGTGCCATACTTTCTTGATGATTACAGCTTCATAATAGAGTTTGACGTATTGAATTGTGATGCCACCAGCTTCGGTTTTCTTTTTCAATGTTGTTTTGGCTTTTGGGGATTTTTCACAGTTCATACAAATTTTTGGATTATTTTCTTCAGTTCTGTGAAAAGAGTTGATGGAATTTTAATAGGAAAATTTATAGATTGTTCTAGGTAGCATAGACATTTTAACAATATTTGTTCTTCCAATCCATGAGCATGGGATGTTTTTCCATGTTTTGGGGCCTTCCTTAATTTCTTTCATGAGTGTTCTATAGTTTTCTAAGTATATATTCTTTGCCTCCTTTTTACATTTATTCCTAGGTATCTTATGGTTTTTGTTGCAATTGTATATGGGGTTCACTCCTTAATTTCTCTTTCTTCTGGCTCATTGTTAATGCATAGAAATCAATTGATACTTGTGCACTGACTTTATATCTTGCTACTGCTGAATTCTGGTATGAATTATACCAATTTGGGGGGAGTGTCTTTTGTTTTTTTTACAGAATATCACGTCACCTGTGAGGTGTTAGACTTTGACTTCTTTGCCAATTGAGATGCTTTTTATTGATTTTGTGGTCTGATTGTTGAGACTAGGACTTCTAGTACCATCTTGAGCAGCAGTGGTGATAGTGGACGTTCCTGTCGTGTTCTTGACCTTAGGGAAAGGTCTCAGCTTTTCCTCTTGAAGAATGATATTCACTGTTGACTTTTCATCTATGGCTTTTATGGTATTGAAGCATGTTCCTTTCATCCCTACACTGAGAAGAGTTTGATCAAGAAAGTATGATGTATTTTGTCAACTGCTTTTTCTGCATCTATATTGAGAAGATCTTATGGTTCTTGCTCTTTCTTTTATTTATGCAGTTTATCATATTGATTGATTTGCAGATGTTGAATCACCCTTGCAGCCCAGGAACAAGTCTCACTTCATCGTGATGAATAATCCTTTTAATGTACTGTTGGAATCCATTGATTAGTATCTTGGTGAGAATTTTTGCATTCATGTTCATTGGGGATATTGGTCTATAATTCTCATTTTTGGTGGGGGCTCTGTCTCGTTTTGAGATTAAGGTAATGCTGGCCTCATAGAAAGAATTTGGAAGGTCTCTTTCCATGCCTATTTTTTGAAATATCTTCAGAAGAACAAGTAGTAGTTCTTTAAATGTTTGGTAAAATTCCCTTGGAAAGCCCTGAACTCTTGTTTGTTGGGAGATTCTTGATTACTGCTTCAATTTCCTTGTAAGGTATGGGTCTGTTCAGTTTTTTTATTTCTTCCTGTTTCAGTTTTGGTAATTTATATGTCTCAAGGAATTCATCCATTTCTTCCAGACTGCCTAATTTGTTGGCATATAGTTTCTTATAATATGTTCTTATAATTGCTTTATTTCTTCAGTGTTTGTTGTGATATCTCCTCTTTCATTCATGATTTTATTAATATGGATCTTTTGTCTTTTCTTTTTGATAAGTCTGGCTAGGAGTTTATTGATCTTATTCTTTCAAAGAACCAGCTCCTAATTTCATTGATTTGATCTACTGTACTTTTAGTTTCTGTATCATTGATTTCTGCTCTAATCTTTATTATTTATCTTCTCCTGCTGGGTTTAGGCTTTCTTTGCTGTTCTTTCTCTCACTCCTTTAGGTTTAAGGTTAAGTTGTGTATTTGAGACCTTTCTTGTTTCTTGAGAAAAGTTTGTGCTATGTACTTCCCTCCTAGGACCACCTTTACTGCTTCCCAAAGATTTTGAATAGCTGTATTTTCATTTTCATTTGTTCCATGGTTTTTAAGAATTTTTCTTTAATTTCCTGGTTGACCCTTTCATTCTTTAGTAGGATGTTCTATAGCCTCCATGTATTTGAGTTCTTTCCAAATTTCCTTTTGTGATTGAGTTCCAGTTTCAAAGCATTTGGGTCTGAAAATATTCAGGGAATTATTTCAATCTTTTGGTACAAGTCATAGTTGAGAAAAGATTTGTGACCTACTATGTGATCCATTCTGGAGAATGTTGCATGTGCACTCGAGAAGAATGTGAATTTTGTTGCTTTAGGATAAAATACTATGAATATAACTGTGAAGTCCATCTGGTGCAGTGTGTCATTCAAAACCTTTGTTTCCTTGTTGATCTTTTGCTTAGATGATTTGTCCATTGCAATGAGTGGGTGCTAAGTCCCCTGTTATTATTATATTATTATCAATGTGTTCCTCTGATTTTGTTATTAATTGATTTATCTAATTGGCTGCTCCCATATTAAGGGCATAAAGATTTACATTTGTTAGATCTTCTTCTTGGATAGACCCTTTAATTATTATGTAGTGTCCTTTCTCATCTCTTATTGCAGTCTTTGGTTTAAAAATCTAATTTATCTGGTATAAGAATTGCCATCCCAGCTTTCTTCTGATGTCCTTTAGCGTGATAATTGGCTTTCCACCCACAGATAGCATATGGATGGGCTGCTTTTTTATCCAATCTGATACTCTGTGTCTTTTAATTAGACCACTTAGCCCATTTATATTCATATATGAATTTAGTGCCATTTTATTACCTTTAAAGTGGTAGTTTCTGTATATTGACTCTATTCCTTTCTGGTCTATGTTACTTTTGGGTTCTCTCTTTGCTTATAGGATCCCTTATAATATTTCTTGTAGGGCTGGTTTGGTAATCACAAATTCTTTTAGTTTCTGTTTTCCCTGGAAGATTTTTACCACTCCTTCTATTTTGGATGACATCCTAGCTGGATAAAGTGTTCTTGGCTGCATTTTTTTCTTGTTTAGCATCCCGAATATATCATGCTGCCCTTTCTAGCCTGCCAGAACTCTACAGATAGGTCTACTGCCAGTCTAATGTTTTTACACTTGTAGGTTATGGACCTGTTGTCCAAAGCTTCTTTCAGGATTTTCTCTTTGTCTCTGAGATTTGCAAGTTTCATTATTACATGTGGAGGTGTTGATCTATTTTTATTGATTTTGAGAGTGGCTCTCTGTGCTTCCTGGACTTGAATGTCTACTTCCTTCTCCATATTAGGGAAGTTCAATGCTATAATTTGCTCCAATATACCTTCTGCCCCTAATTCTCTTTCCTCTTCTTCTGGGATTCCAATTATTCTAATATTTTCTCACTTTATGATGTCACTTATCTCTCAAATTCTTCCCTCCTAATCTAGTACTTGTTGATCTCTCTTTTTCTCAGTTTTTTTAATCCTAATTTTATTTTCCATATCACTAATTCTCTCTTCCGCCTCATTTATCCTAGCAGTTAGAGCTTCCATTTTTTTATTGCATCTCTTTAATAGTCTTTTTTATTTCAACTTGATTAAATTTTAGTTCTTCTATTTCTCCAGAAAGGGATTCTCTAATGTTTTCTATGCTTTTTTTCAAGCCCAGCTGGTATCTTTATATTCATTATTCTGAACTCTAGTTCAGATATCTTACTCATATCCATGATTAGGTCCCTGGCAAAATAAAATTAAATACTATGAAAGGATAGAATGTAAGTGTAAAAATGAAAGTTAAAAAAAAAATTTTAAAAAGTTGATAAAATAAATTGGTTGAAAAAGAAAAGCCAGGGTGGCTCGGTTGGTTAAGTACCTGCCTTCGGCCCAGGTCATGATCCCAGAGACCTGGGATTGAGCCCCACATCGGGCTCCCTGCTTGGCAGGAGGCCTGCTTCTCCCTCTCTCACACCCCTTTCTCGCTTGTGTTCTCTCTCTCTCTAATCAAATAAATAAATAAATAAATAAATAAATAAATAAATAAATCTTTAAAAAAAAAGAAAAAGAAAAAGAAAAGATAGAAAAGAAATTAAAATAGAAAGCCTTAAGAATAATGGGGGAAAATAAACATGGATTCTATCTACTATTTTCCCCCAGTGCTGAAGTTTTACAATTCTGTGTGATTTGTAAACATGGTCTTAGCCAGTTGTTCATGCTGATCTCCTGGGGGAGGAGCTTGTTGTGCTGATTTTCAGGCATCTTTGCCTCAAGCAGAACTGCACTGCTCTTGCCAGAGAGCCAGGTTATGTAAGCAGCTCAGGATTGCTCTATATGGCTTTGTTTCCTGGAGGCTTTCTGCACCACTTTAGAGGATGAGAAAGAAAATAGCAGCCTTCCAGTCTCCAACTCCAGAGCCAAAAGCTTAGGACCCCACTTCTCAGTGCACCCCCTGGGAAAAGCAGTCAGTTACTCCTGTCTGCTGGTCTATGTCTGCACTCTGTACTCACCCAGCCTTGCAGAAAGTGATTGCTTTTCTATTTGTAGATTTGCAGCTATTCTTTTCTTAGATCTCTGGTTGAGTTGCAGGTGTTCAGAATGATTTGATAGCTATCTAGCTGAATTCCTGGGACCAGATGAAACTAAGGTCTTCTATGACTATCTCTGCAGACATAAGACTGTTGTATCTTATAAGCAAAGGACTTGATAGAGGATTATATTCTTCCTCTAGAAACTTTTATGTTAACTTTTTTTTCCTAATGAAGAAAATATGTCAGGCAATAGATTCACATACATAGTTAATATCAATTACAGGAAGCAATATGAGAGTTGATTGAAAGATTGATTAAGATTGATTGACAGTTGATTGGCTTTTATTATAAAATATTTTTCTGTGGCTTATGGGGAAAAATGAAAACATGACTTGAAAAGTAAATTGATCAAGTTAATTCCAAAACTCACTTTAAAGTATGTAACATTCTACTTTTGTTTTAGATTAAAAATAAAGCCACAATGTTTTCTCTGATGACAAATTTGCCAACAGGAGCTAGAGAAGTGGTCTTGTGTTTATCCATTATACTATCCATTTGTAATAAGGATTTGAATATAGTTTAAATGTACTTTCTTTTTCAGTTGAAAGCAATTCTCTCAGTTCCTTCTCTGAACTAGGGAACAAATATACTTATCTGTAGCAGAAACTTGCTGGTGATCAACTCAACACAATCTCAACTATTGACTTCACTGTCACTTCAGCATTGAGGTTGAAAAATCTGAGTGATAGGATCCCTAGGCTCCTCTATCATCAAGCAGCACACTTCTGGCTTATAACTGTAAGCTGAAGTGCACTGGGGGCTTCTGGAAAAGGGTTTGTTTTTATTTTGAAAAGAGAATGATTACTATTGGCACAGCCACCAACACCTGTGCCTTTTTTTCCCCTCCACCCTTCCTTCCATCATTCTTCCTGCCTGAAGAATCAGCACCAGTCTTGAGTCTATGGAGCAAAGGCACAGCGAGATGCCCAAATGTGGGAATTGTTGAGTTGCTAAAAGAGTACCAACAATTTCTCTTTTCTCCTTCTTATTAAGAAAGAAAAGAGGATGCAATTTGTTTTAAGGTTCTCAGCATTTACTGTTGTTCAACATAACTATTTGGTTTGCAATGAATGAATGTCTTATTGTTTTCTACATATAGGTTTATTCTTCTGCATACATGGTAATGTTAAGGAGATAATTTTTTTTTTCCTTGTCCAAAAAGTTGTGTGGAGCATTAGATACTTGGAAAATGTAATAGATAACTTGATATTGTTTATCCTATAGCAGGGTTGCTTACTTCAGCACTCTTGACCTTTTGGACTTTGTTAGGGTGGGGAAAGGGTCTATCCTCTGCATTGTATGGTTTTTAGGAGTGTTCTTGGTCTCTACCTACTAGATCCCAGTAGCATCTTCCCCATATATGACAATCAAAAAATTGCCAGACCTGCCAAATATCCTCTTGGGAGGCAAAATCATTCCAGTTGAGAAATGAAGTATTTAAAGCATTTGGATAAGATACCTTAAAAATAAGGAAATTCATCTTACTGTTTTTCTTCTTCAGTTGTATTTGGTAATTTTTTTTTTTTGTATTACAGTTGCTTTTGTAGTACATATATTTTATTTTGATCTATGAAATTGCTTTCTATAATGTGACATGAAATAAGCTTCAAATAAAACATAAGAAAATGCTGTAGAGTGAGTCTTTTTTTATGTGATATGAAAACCACAGGTTATGTCTGTTAAAAAACAAACACTGAAACAAAGTATTAAATAGTTGTTTGGCACTGGGTAGCATTCAGTTGTCACCAAATTATTGACAGCAATGACCAAGTAGAGAAAGAAGTCTGTGAAAGAGCTTTTAGAATTTCTACTCTGATAAAGACTGGGGGCAATGGAAGGAAACTGAAGCACATTATTAAATAAATAATATTTAAATCAAAAGAATTTTTAAATCCAAAGAATGTTAAACATTCTACAGGCTAATATATATATATATATTATATATACCTATATATATAGGTATATTCAGCTGTTAGTTTGCAACCCCTAAATAATTTTGTCTACAGGGGACCATAAAACCATTCTGTGTTCAGTTAGGTGCTTTAGGCATAAAATGTTAATCTTTGTATTGTCTTTGAGTTGGCTTGTCTAGAGCATCTGTATATTTAAATTGTGTTTTAAACTAGATACAAGGAAAATGATTTATATTTCACCTAGATGTTAGGCTGTGTGTTTTGGCCACAGGAAATAATTCTCAAACCAATTTCACAGATGTTTTACTCTATTTCTATAAAAGTATATAATGTTTAACTGACAAGCAATGATGTGAAGTGGCTACTAGTTATTCATTCCTTCTTTATATCATTCAACAATTACTTATCCGTTACCTATTTGGAAATCATAACTACATCAGATGCTGAGGTTGCAAAGAATAATAATAAATGATGTTGATCCAAAGATACCCACTGTTAAGTAAAAATGAGTAGTAAATAGATAATTATAGGCTATGTGTTATTATGTGATAATAATAAAAACATTCATAAAAAATTATAGAATAGAAATGTGGAAAAAAACAGCCCATTCATTTTTATTGTTTATTTATTAAAATGTACATTTTTATTAATTGTGAAAAGTGTTCAGAGCTCTGAACAAAATATGTACAATCATTCAGAGAGGTTCTGAAGTGAAACCATAAAATTTAGCAAGGTTTGTGAAAAAGAAATTACTTTTAATAAATCACTTAAGCAAATAATATTAACCATAAAAGATTGCATGGAAACATACTGATGCTTATTTCAATATTGTTATTATGCAGATTTGTGGTTTTAGAGCAACTAAAATCAATATAACTCAAAGAAGTGGTCAGCTTCTTTCTCTATTTTAATCCATTATCATCAAGGGGAAACTTTTGAGAATAAATTAAATGATTGATTCAATATTAAAATCAAATTATTATTAATTAATATTCAATTAATTAAATTCTAATGGAATTTGTCTCAAGACAGAAATAGGCAAATATGAAGATGATCAGAACAGGAGTAAATTTTATCCATTTAACCTGCTATTAATCACAATTAATCCTCTACTTTGACTGTTTATCTCTGCAAAGAAATCAAGTTGACTCTACTATGGTGGACTTGAAAGTCTCGTTGGAGGACCATTGAACCATGGATTTTCTTTTCTTCTCTTTTTAAATTATTATCCCTTCTATTGATTTCAGAAATCAAGAAGTGTTCTTCATTCTTTAGGTATTATTCCAGATAGTCTTGGTCCTCAAGCCATATTGCTTTGGAATTCACTAGTCCAGGCATGCCACATTTGGAGAATGAATATATCAATTTTCTCCTTCAGGATAACGTAATGTTCAAGCATTTTTAACAAGTCTCCCAAATGTTCATATTAAGTCAGGCTTCAGATGTACATATTAGTAATCTGCTAATAATATACCTTTCATTGTCTTCCTTCTATCCCCCAACTCACTTCCCATGATCCCCATCAATGTTTTCTGGAATCTCTATTGAAATAAACTCTTTGACTCAGGAGCCTGATATAAATAAGAATGCATATTTATTATTCTATAAAGAAATTAAGCAATTTATTATATTTAGATTATATTATTCTTTATATAAATAATAATTTATAAACTATGAGTTATAAGGTGATGTTGAGTGGTAATTATTTGTGGTTCGGGGCACCTGGGTGGCTCAGTTGGTTCAGTGAACTGCTTTTGGAACAAGTCATGATTCTGGAGACCCGGGCTCCAGCCCCACATCGGGCTCCCTGCTCAGAAGGAAGCCTGCTTCTCCCTCTCTCACTCCCCCTGCTTGTGTTCCCTCTCTGGCTGTGTTTCTCTCTGTCAAATAAATAAATAAAATCTTAAAAAAAAATTATTTGTGGTTCTTACATGCTGGGATAGGTATAATAACAGTGATAATAATAATAGTAATAGTAAAATATGCAGTTAAAGTTAGTACAAAGCAACAATTAAAATGTTGTAAGTGGTAGAAATAAGTGCTTATAGAAAGGGGGAAACTTCTGGATGGAGTTATCAGGAAATCAGATAAAACATTAATCCATTCTTTTACTCAACATGTGTTTAGTGTCTCATATGTAACAGACACAAAGCTAGAACATGTGAATAAAAATTTGATTATAGTGAACTGACCTTCTTCTTTTTTATGTGTCAGGAATTAGCAACATTGTTTTAAGACACATTACATTTGAATATATTTGCATGATTCATGTGACCAAAATCATTCATTTGATAATTTAAAGAAAAGGGGCAGTGCAAGAGACAAGAAATAAGAAAGGGGGAAAGAGTAACTTTATAATTTATCAAAATATAAATTGCAGCATTTCATTTCTGAAATACAAGTAAAGCACTGTAATAAACTCTAAACTGACAAAGATATGCTAGTATGTTCAAAGTGTCAAATAAATGCAAAAGATAAAATTTGTGGGTTTTCTTGGGGGGGGAAGAATAAAAAGAATAAAGATCTGAGATGTTTTATCATCACTGATCACATAAACCTATAGAAACTGAACCTAACACAGAACCTTCTCTAGTGAATTTTACAGCCAAATTAGCTAATTTACTTGTCCTCTAAGAAAGATAATTAAAATTTGAAAGAAAGAGATATAGCTGAATGTGAAAAACTAGAATCAATAACTCAGGAATCACTAGTATGATGTTACTGGAATACTAGAATTTCATGTGGTTTTAATTAAGCATTATAAATATAGTATCTTTTAGAACAAGATGCATGTATCTGGTCAAGTTATTTGAAATCTGAAGATTCAGTCAAATATATTGGATCTATTTCATTAAGCGTGCTACAATATTTCTAGATCTCCCAATTCTTAGACCCATCAAAGTGGAATCACTTTGGCCCAAAGTTGAATCACTTAAACCCAATCAAAATGGAATACTTTATATATGTATGTATATTTTTGACAGAAGGAGAGAAAGAGAGAACAACAGGGGGAGCAAGAGAGGGAGAAGGAGGCTCCTTGCTGAGCAGGAAGTCTGATGCAGGGCTCAATCCCAGGACCTTGGGTTGCAGACGCTTAACTGACTGAGTCACCCAGGTGCCCCAAAGTGGAACACACTGATTCAGAACTACTAAATCTTTCAGTGAAGTTTAATTTTTGTACATGATTTGGGAAGTGCTTATTATATATCTCCAGTTGGATATCTTCAAATATAGTAAATAATGTTACCTGCTCTTTTGTTTTGAACTTTGGCTTCTTCATCTTGAAAATGCTGTTAAAGCTTATCAAAGTTCCTTCCTTCTTTCCTTCCTTTCTTCCTTCCTTCCTTCCTTCCTTCCTTCCTTCCTTCCTTCCTTCCTTCCTTCCTTCCATTGTTAAGATTGAAGTTTTTGTCCAGTTTCAGAAGTATAACACCATGATTTGACGATTCGATGCATTAGTCAAGGCTCATCATACTAAGTGTAGCAATATCATCAGACAAAATTCCTTCCTTCCTTCCTTCCTTCCTTCCTTCCTTCCTTCCTTCCTTCCTTCCTTCCTTCCTTTTCTCTTCTTCTCTCTTTTTCTTTCTCTTCCTCTTTCTTTCTTTCTTTCTTTCCTTCATTCTTTCTTTCTTTCTTTCTTCCTTTCTTTCTTTCATATCATAGTAAACATAGAAATGGATATTTAAAATACCTAGACTTCTTCTTTATTGAAAATTAGACATGATTTAAAATCAGAGAAAGCTCTAAGCCACAAAATAGTAGTGAAAAGAATGCTATTGAGTATTACTGTAACTGTGTATTTGCTATCATTTAATACATTTGAAAAGTTTTATTATATAACCAGAAGCTACACTTTATAATATTTAGTGGAAAATCTCTCAGTATAATTCAAGGTATTATGATTGAAAGAAGTTTTAATCATCTCCACTAACATCTTATTTGATTCTGATATTCTTTTCTCTTAGTAGTTCTTTTTTATTATTGATAAATATCATCTGGGCAGACTCTTTATCTCATAATAAGAGAAATTGCATGCAATGGGGGAAATGACAGAATCCAAAATATTTATAATATCCTTCAGTTGCTATGCAATATTTTTTAATGACCTATGTTTATAGATTTAGTTATTGTGACATAGATTGACATGATTTGAGGTCTAGAATGTGATGTTTTGCATAATGGTGCTTCTATATGAACACTAAAAGGGGCAAAATTGGTTCCAGGAAGAATAAGTGTTATGTATTAAATACATCAAAAATTACTTTCTTTAAGATCAATTCGCTCAGAAGACTTTTGTGATCTTTGCATTTCAATTTTATGTCATGCTGCTAACTGCAAGTTTGTGAGGGCATTTGACAACTGAAAGGAACAACTCAAGTAGCTAAACATTTAGCCTCAATATGGATCAATAATAACTCCAGCTATGAAAAGTAAGAGGAGGGAACCCCTGCCTATCTTTTGTTTCTAATGGAATGGTTCAGTGACAGGGTTCCACAATGTCACAATAACACAAATGCTGCCCTATACTCATTGACCTTAATCCAAACACTCCATAATAAACCTCCATTTCAAAGTGTTGATTACACCATTAGTTACATTTGAAGGTTGTTAATTTAAATCCTGTTGACTGTCTTTAGATGTGCTGCTTAGCTTTCTGATAGTACACTTTTTTTTTTTTTTTTCTCAGTAGGAGTTCTTTATTACGGTAAAACCATCATTCAGTTTTTCTCCACTCTCCAATCAGGACCAATCAATACCTCCGAGACTGAGAAAGGAAAACAAGATTAGAGTGCTGCACATTTCAAGTTGATTATGATGTGTATATGTACAGAAAGAAAGAGAGTGAGAGAGAAAAAGAGAATATGACTAGTTAAGTCCATAAATTATATCATGCTTACGGTACTAAGACATAATGTGTGCTTTAAGAACATACTTTAATAGAGCATGAAAAAATTGAATCAGTAGTTGACTTTTTATTTATTTTAGATGGGTCAGTTTTTCCCAAATTTGTATTTTGAGAATCTTTTAGATCTACAAAAATGTTAAAAGAATGGCACATTAAACACTGGTATATCTTTCACATAGATTCACAAATTGTTAACAATTTGCCAGATTTTGCAGTGTATCATGTTTATCTTTTTACTTTCCTTAGTAAAAAATCTGAGAATAAGTTGGAAACCTCATTATATTTTTCCATTAAGTTCAGAATACATTTATCCATTACCACAATACCAGATCACTTCCCTCAAATTTAATATATATATATTTATATAATATATATATTTATATATATATATAAAAGTTGGGTCACTTACCTTATAAAAAGTAGCATTTTTAATCTTACCTGATATTTCAACATTAGATTCAGGATACACACCACACACCACACACACCACACACACACACACACACACACACACACACACACACTCATACACACACATAAATGTATTTTGTAGGACTGTGTTTTCCATTGCATCACATCAGAAAGCACATAAATGTCAGATGGTTTCTGTTATCAGCAACACTAAATTTTGATCACTTGGTTAAGGTGATATCGTCAGGTCTCTCCATTTTGAAGATATAATTTTAATTTTATAATTAATATGTCATCTGTGGGGGTGATATTATTAAGCCAATTCATCTAGGTTTTAACATTTATTTGCATAGAACTATTCAAATTAATCTCTCTATTCCATATATCAATTTTAATTTTCAAAATTACCTAACATTGGGGCGCCTGGGTGGCTCAGTCATTAAGCGTCTGCCTTCGGCTCAGGTCATGATCCCAGAGTCCCAGGATGGAGCCCTGCATTGAGTACCCTGCCTGGTGGGAAGCCTGCTTCTCCCTCTTTCATTTTCCCTGCTTGCGTTCCCTCTCTCGCTGTGTTTCTCTCTGTCAAATAAATAAATAAAATCTTATAAAATATATATTCAAAATTATCTAACATCATGAATTTCTCCATATCATTCCTTAATCCTCCTAATAAATTCTGATGTGTAGCTTTCTCTTTATATATAGATATAGATATATGTATAGAAAAGGATATCTAAAATATACATATCTAGAAATTCTATTTCACTTATATTTTGTGTTTGTTTCAGTCACTTCATAAAGAGATTATAAATTTCAGATAGGAAGATTTTGTTGTTATGATTAATGCATTGTTCATGGCCTCATGGTCAGAGAGATATTATTTTATTGTTTGAAATTTGTGGAATTAATTAGGTTTTTCTTTGGTGACTCAATTTTGAATGAAACATAGGAAATGAAAGTATACAGAATCAGATGGGGCAAATGAACAAAAAAGTATATGCACATATGAGACATTTACTATTTCCCTTCCACGAAAAGGAAAGCTTATAAAGATGAGATTAGGGGCGCCTGGGTGGCTCAGTTGGTTAAGCGACTGCCTTTGGCTCAGGTCATGATCCCGGAGACCCTGGATCGAGTCCCACATCGGGCTCCCTGCTTGGCAGGAAGCCTGCTTCTCCCTCTCTCACTCCCCCTGCTTGTGTTCCTTCTCTGGCTGTGTTTCTCTCTGTCAAATAAATAAAATCTTAAAAAAAAAAAAAAAAAGATGAGATTATAGTGGTATAAGAATTGATTCTCTCCGCATTATGAATTTCTTACGGGTTTTTGAAACAAGGTCTCCATATGGTATCTTGGCATGATTTATCTATAACATATCAAAGGCATACACAGTTCATGAAAAAGTTTTGTCCTAGCTCTGTATGTGCCCATCTTTACAACAGAGGGAGTAGCAGCCCAAAACAGACTGTTTAGTGCCTACATAATGCCAGATTTATGCAGATAGTATATTTATCATAAGAACTGAGTAATACTTTAAAGCAATACCTAAATATTGAATTGATGAGACCAAATATTTCTGTAGTCTCAAACACATTGGCTTAAAAATATTGAAGATTGCTTTTATAGCGGAAAAGAAAACAAATGAATATTTAAGAGACTGGAAGAATAGTGAGAGGGTAACAACAAACATTAATCAAAGTAATGTAGTCTTTCTTTTTTTTTTTTATTTTTTTTTTTAAGATTTTACTTCTTTGTTTGACAGAAAAATCCACAGCGAGAGAGGGAACACAAGCAGGGGGAGTGGGAGAGGGAGAATCAGTTTCCCTGCTGAGCAAGGAGCCTGATGTGGGGCTCAATCCCAGGACTCTAGGCTCATGACTCTAGGTTCATGGCAGACACTTAACTACTGAGCCACCTAGGCTCCTCTTCCCCAAAATAATGTCTTCTTAGTAACCAAGCATTTCAGTAGATTATTTCTTTTTTTTTTTTTTTTTTTTAAAGATTTTATTTATTTATTTGACAGAGTGAGACACAGCCAGAGAGTTGGTTGAGCGACAGGCAAGGGGAGTGAGAGAGGGAGAAGCAGGCTTTCCTGAGGAGCAGGAAGCCTGATGTGGGGCTCGAACCCAGAACTCCGGGATCATGACCTGAGCCGAAGGCAGCCGCTCAACAACTGAGCCACCCAGGCGCCCCTCAGTAGATTATTTCTAAAATGATTAGCTTCACTATGGCATCATCAAATAATCTGGCTTCTCAAATCTGGATTTATAATGGTTTTAAAAATGATAATTTTTAATAAAGTCACTGACATTACAAATAAGCAAAAATGGATTGTTTAGCATCATGTATCCATTCAAGCTAATTATTTAAGAATAGCGTACTTTGATGATATCAATGATATATGTCATTTGGCTGATGAAGGAAAATTTAATATATCTGAGCAGCCAATTTTTAGGAAGATCACAAGCCTTATTGTTAAAAATTTTTATGGAATTTGTAAATCCATTTTATTTTTTTAAGATTATTTATTTGAGAGAAAGTGAGAGAAAACATGAGAAGGAAGAAGATCAGAGGGAGGAAGCAGACTCCCCATAGAGCCAAGAGCCTGATGTAGGACTCAATTCTGGGACTCCAGGATCATGACCTGAATCGAATGCAGTCGCTCAACCAACTGAATCACCAGATGCCCTGTAAAAACATTTTTTTTTTAAGATTTTATTTATTTGACAGAAAGAAACACAGCCAGAGAGGGAACACAAGCAGGAGGAGTGAGGGAGGGAGAAGCAGGCTTCCTGCCGAGCAGGCAGCCTGATGCGGGGCTGGATCCCAGAACTCCGGGATCATGACCTGAGCTGAAGGCAGAGGCTTAACCACTGAGCCACCCAGGAACCCCTGTAAATACATTTTAAATAGTAAATGTTCCATGCTTATAATGTTGTTTTAAAAGGCAACATAGAATATTAATGCTAAGAAAGTAACTGACATTGTGCCATCCATATGCAAAAAAATAAGAGCATGACAAATTTACATGAAGTTTAATAGTTATAAATTAAATGGAATAAATATTAATTTAATGTGATTTAAAAGAAACAAATTAATATTGCTTATTCAGGATCCTCACCAATATTTAACAGACCACAGGGAGTTTTCAAAGAGTCAAATATTTATGCCATCCAAAAACTATTAAGAGATAATGACTGAATTCGGGATAGGTCTCTAATGATAGGAAAAATTAAAATAAAATCTCATTTTATCTTTAGATAAAATATGCTGGTGCAGTAATAAAATAAAAATATTCAAATTCATCATTACTGGTAGCAGTATTTTAGTCAAGAAAATATAATTAAAATCTAATCATATAGATTATTCAGGAAAGGAAGTACAATTCTGAAGACCAGATTCTCCTTGGAGCTGGACAAATTAACCCCTTACTTTAGCATTTCCCAGATGATATCTAAGGCTCCTTAAGTCTGAAATCAATGTTAGGACATGACAATATGCTTAACAGCATAGCTGTTTATGGAATTCCTTTACTGAAACTTTGGTCAAAGTTACCCAATGCAGTTCATCTTTGTCAGTGATTCTTGACCTTTCTGGGGAAATCAACTATTTATCATTTTCCCAAAGTCATGAGATCGCAAGAGTAACAACAACAATCATAATCTTCTGAGTATGATGAAAATAAAAGAAGCAGGTAATAGACCTATTATCTGCTTGTTCTACCAATGAACTGCAGACCCGATTTTAGATAGAGTTGAAAGTGTATGTAACAATGCTGAGGTTTGTAAGAGTTTCAAAGACTGATTGGGACATCAGCTTATGTTGGGGAGTTTTACATGAGAAATACAAACTATTATTCACTCTCTTCCATTGTAGAGAGCAAAAAGGAGACTTAATATCCAGATTCTTACAACAATATGTACATAACTCTTAGAAACGTATACGTAAAACAAGAGAAAATATAGGGAATGGGCTTTGGATTCTGCCAATATGGTTCAAATCTCAGTTTGGTCATTAGCTGGAAAATATTATATTAACTTTATTTGTGTTCTGCTAACAAACTGAGATAATAATTATGAAGTAGATTTCAAAATTAAAATACATTTTGAGTATAAAGAACTTAACATATTTCTTAGCATGCTTTATGTCTTCAGTGTATAATAACTTTGATTAAAACTGTAGTTGAATAAACACATTCACTCCTTCAAACCACAAACTTTCATTCATTTATTTAATTAGGGAGTCCAGTGCTACAAACTCTGCCAAGCCCTGGGGATATAGCATTGGTTAGCACAGGTTGCCCCTGCTCTATGTAGCTTACTGTTAACAAATGAGAGACATTTAAAAAATATTAACATAAAACCATATAACAAACGATAGACGTTTAAAAAATATTAACACAAAATTACATTTTCGCAGCCACAAAAAGTTCTGTAAGAAAAAGATTACAAGATGCTCCAAAAGAGTAATAGATAAAATTGGATAAATGCTCCAGGACATCCAGAACCAAGTTCATCTGATTTTAACTAATTCATATTTAAGTTTTTCCCATTCAAATCCCTGAGCAATAATAGAGTGGCATTTGTGAATTCTTTCTAGGTTTTCTTTATTCTCTGATACTATATATTGCATCCAAATTTTATATAATATGCACTGTGATGGGAGGGGGATGATGCCACTTTAAAAGCTGGCTGGAGTTGAGTTAGTTCTTTATAATCACTAACTTGGAAGAGATAGGTCTTTGCTTTATGAAAATTTTGACTTTTGTTTCTGTCCTTGTTATTATGGTATTGTTGACAGTCTTATTGTTGGCAAAGAGTTCATATGGCTAATTCCCTTGGAAAAGACCTTAGAGAGAAAAAAAAAATGATCTATAAAATAAAATGATAGAATATTGTGTTCCTAAAGTAAGCTTTGGTGGGGAAGAGTGAGGGACTGAAATTTGAAGATATGGAGAATTAAGGAGCTATGAGATACTTTGGAGAAAGAGAAATTTCCCAGGGTGTCCGGTGGTGAAGTGACTAGTTAAATTTGAAAAACAGTGATAACTGCATTTTAGCCCAAAGTTTTTTTCTGATTATGTTTAGTACTCACCACGTGGATTATTACCAAACCTTCAATAGAGACAATTACAGGAATATTGTGTAGTTCTTTTTTGGGTTAATGAATATGGGGCACATATTCAGTTTAAAGTAAAGTAGAAATAAGACAGTGGACATAGAGGATGAAATAGTAAGGAAGGATCAGACATACAAATGAAGCAGGATTGTGGTGAAAAAGGAGAATAGAAGCCTGCCTTCAGAATCTCAAAGGCATTAGTAAGGGAGGAAATGAAAATGGATTCTTAAATAAGTTATTAAGATATTGGAAGTAAAGATAGCCATGAAAGATTGGAATACATGGGGATATTTGAGTTATAAGTGAATTTAAAAGCATTCACATATTTTTCACATAATTTATTAATAGTGAAATATTTATGGAAATATCAAAGGCATGTGAGATAAATATTTGTGTTTAACATCAAAACAAATTTCATTGTCCAGTGGACAGGTGTATCAACATACACAATTACACACGTACACACACTGGCACATGCACTTGGAACATACACAAATACACACATAAAAATAAGACAAATTTACTCAAAAACATTTGTAAAAATTAGGTTAGTGTGTGAAAATTTCTTCTTGAATTTCTCATGCCATTTGCTAAAAAATAGAGACAATGTGGACTTTGTGTATTAACCACATTTTCTCCTCTGTGTGGTATCTGGGCCCTCCAGACCACAGAAGGTTGGTCCAATTCCTCATACAGCAAATGGTTTTCCAGGGAGCATGCTATTCATATGCAAGTAAACAATGGCCCATTTCTTCTCATTCTCCCCATTGGACTCTCACACTCATTTCCCAGCCCTAATCACCTGGTATCAGACAGCTAAAGGCAATCTCCACACTCTAAAGCCTGCTGAAATTGTTCGAATTTGCTAATCCTAAACCTGATTGGATTGCTTACCATGCTATGCCCATTCCTTCCCAGAAAAACCATGATAGAGACTTTCAAAATTCCCTATTATCTCAGTCTGTGACTAATATTGGTGTTCTCTTGTATGGCCCTGTGTGAAGTGGTGCGATGTCCTCCTCTTCAGAGATGTGAGTTATCAATGACAATCATTTCTTGATCTACTGGGTTCACCATACCTGACTAATAAATCCTACATCCTAAGACAGACTTATCTTATATAGATTAGTCAAGAAAAGTTAATTTCACTCCATTGTTTCACTCTTATGGACCCAGGAGCTGATCTTTCTTACTCTTTGAAGCAATGCTAAAGAGTATATGTAAATAAAGGTATAAAAGGTATGCAATGATACATTAAATATTAGTTAAAAGGAAGATAACTGGGAAAATGTGAAAAGAAGGCCAATCTCCTTTGAATCAAATGGCAATTTAGCATCATTTAAAGAATTAGTAACCATTTTTCCAAATAAATGCCCTGGGAGAAAGAATAAAAAATGTATAAGTGCTGGTCTATATAAATTTAGAGCTTTAAATTTTAAAGCTCTATTTTTTCTCCTATTAATTAGTATAGACTGGAGCAGTGCTGTGAGGAAATGCTAAAGCATAAATCCAATTGGTTCTGGATGCAACGGATAGCAAGATATTTAGCAAATGGAAACAGAGCTAATTAAAATTAAAACCATTCCTTAAACAAAAGCACTATAAGATGAAGAAGAACAGCCATTAGCAATAGAAATTTTTTAAAGATTTTAGTTATAAACAATTTTTCACTCAACCAAGTATAACTATTGCAAGAAGAATTTATAATATTTGTCATTTTCAAAAATTGGTATGTTAGTCAACAAGCTAATATTAAATCAATCAACAATAGTAAAAGCAGGTTTTATACTTAGCATGACATATAAAAGAATTTTAAGATTGGGGCATCAATTAGATGAAAAACAACATCAACAACAAAAAACAACAATAAAACAAAACTTGTTTTGTTTGTCCACTTAATCTGACCAGTTCATGATTGGTTCATTAGGAGACCATATACTCAGAATGCCTAAATTGTAGCAGATTTACTGAGATGTGATCTTTTTCAACCTGAAGAAGCTATCCTTCCATTAATATTATTGTACAAATGAGGCAATTTCTATCAGTGATACATTTAAAATACTAAAATAGTGATAGAGGAATTTCTTTCATGAAGAGAACTATCTGTTGATAAAGAATAATGCATGTTTTAAAATATTGGTTACCTGATTTTTTTTAGAATATTTAAATAACAACTAAGAATAATCACTTCTATTGGTTTTAGATGGTAAATACATTATTCAAAAGCTAACTCTGACCTCAGTAAGAATATAGTTTTTTTACTCTGTAGTATTGTACTATTTATTTGTAACTTATAATTACTAAAGACATATATTTTACATATTGAAAATCTATAGAAATAATATTAGCTCTGGAGATTACATTCAGAAATATAGCTTGAAGCTCACAGATTTTTAATTACACTGCCACTATGCAGTAACTGGCTTTAGGAAAGTTTTTTAAGCCATCTGTATCTAATTTCTTCTTCTAAATAAGGATTATGGAAGTACCCATCTCCTAGGGTTCTTTAGGGTTTAAATGGAAACAAAATGTAAAACACCTAATAGCTAATACTGTTTAAACCTTTTTCTTATGCTCTGGCACCTGCCACTTTAGTGTACACAAGTTCAACTTCTAATGCTACACCTCCATTTTTCTCTGTGTTTTTTAATGGCTAAGTCTGCCTGACTTCCTGCACGGCATACCGGATGTGCTAGTAATCAATACCCTCTAAGAGCAGCCTTCCACAAATTACTCAAAGAATGGGTATGTAAATATCCCCATGTTCTCATTCGTGTTTACACAAGTTGTAGGAAGTCAATGGAAAAACTCTCTTGTTGTTTATGGTGGAAACTGATTTGTTAAAAATCCATGCCTTCCTTCCTTTCCCTGCATCATTTTACCAAAAGCCTAAATTCACATGGATTCTCATTTAAATGCTAGCATCTGGATGGCATCATACTTATATAGTCATTACCAGAAGTGGTGCTAGAAAACTGATCTCCAGGATAAGATTTTGAAATGGAAATAAGAAAACTATTGCCATTGTTAAGTAGGGAGTTAATAATATTTAGCATGCTATAGCATTGAAATTACTAAGATTTTCCAAGGTTGAGAACTTGGGATAGGATACAAGTAAAAAGGGATATATTCGTTAATGCAATAGCTCTAGTTTTGAGATACATAATAGAGTTATTTCTTTAGTGTAATCCAGGCAGTGAAGACAGGAATGATGGACTCGAGTTAGCCACCTACCAATTCAAGTCATGAGGTGAAAACCAGAAAGCACCTATGGAAACTGTTGAAACGCTGGACTTCTACACTTGGACACAAACTTGTCTGAAACTAACACCCAGGACTTTAGAGTAGCTTGGTTACAAGGAGGATGAAATATCTAATACTTTTGTGTGAGATCCAGATTTGTATTTACAGCTGCCTATTGGATATCTAATATTATATCAACATGGGTCATGTCTTAAATTAACTCACTGAGTGTGTTTCCCTCAGGGATGTATACATTCCATACATTCTATTCATTAAAGGAATTAGGAATGGCCTATTAGTGGATAATGAAGGAAAAATAATTAAGACAGTGGTGTCAGTCCACTGTTGATCAGAACTGACTCCAAGTAGGAGAAAATTTAAGGAAGATAAGCTCTCTGTTGCAATGAGTAATGATAGGACTCCAGAACAGCAGAGGCCCCATGGCAACACCAGTGAGGCAAGGTAGATATACTCCTCATGAAGGGCACTCCTTAATGTAATTGTGAACAAAAAACACTGAATCACAAATATCTATGACAGTGGCTAATAGAACATAGTATTCTAAAGGCAATGGAACTTGCTACCAATGGTGATTTTACTTGAGTTCTATAACCAGAAAAGTGTCAAGATCTGCTGGAGAAAAGGTTGAGCTCAGTGATTACATTGTTAAATCATGATCTTTGATCCAGCTTATAGATCTGAGCCAGTTCCTTAAAATGTGAGAACAGAATAATATAGAGAACAAGACCCTTCATTGAAAGATATTTCATTGCCCAGTTCTTCCCCAGTGAGCCTATGGACAATTTCCCTCACTTCCCCGACCAAATAAGAGCTTTTGAGGAATAATGGATATCACCCTATGCTACCCTGGTTCTTCTGTTAATTAATTTCAGAGCAGACTTTAAAGCAAGGAAAGTTATTAGAAATAAAGAAGGGCATTATTTAATGATAAAATTATCAATTTCCAAGAAGACCTAACAGTTCTTAATATGCATGCGCATAACAGAGCATCAAACTATGAGAGATTAAAATTAATAGTAATTCAAGGTGAAATAGATGGATCTATAATCATATTTGGAGACTTCCATACCTCTTTCTTAGAGATGGACAGATCTAGCAGGAAGAAAATTAGTAAGAACATAGCTGAACTCAACAGCATCATCAGTTAACATACTCCTTTGTCCAACAAATGCAGAACCTTCTCAAGTGCACATGAAATAACTGCCAAACAAGACCACATTCTGGGCCATAAAACATGCCTTTTGAAAATTTTAAAAATGGAAATCATGCAATGTCTGCTTTCAGATCACAATGGAATTAACTTAAAAATCAGTAACAGAAAGATAATTGGAAAATCCTGAAATATGTGGAGATTAACAACACACTTCTCTGTGACACATAAGTTGAGAAAGAAATTTAAGCAAAATTTAAAAACATTTTAGACTAAATGAATATGAAAATACAACTTATCAAAATCTGTGAGATGCAGCAAAAGCAGCAACATCTTGAAAAATCAGTAAACCAGTAACAGGGTGTAGTGAATTTAATTCTGTGGTAGTCAGAATAATGCCCCATCCTCAAAGATGTCCACACCTTAATCTCTGAAACCTATAAATATGTATTTATCTGACTTGGAAAAAGGGGCCTTATAGATGATGTTTAATTAATAATTTTGGATGAGGTGATTATCCTGGATTATCTAACAGTATGCAATGTAACCACAATCATACTTCTTAGAGGGAGACAGAAGGGTTAGTGTTGGAGAAGACATGACACCTAAAACAAAGGTTAGTGATGCTTTCTGAAGGTGAAGGAAGGGACAATGAGCCAAGGATTGAGTCAGCTTCTAGAAACTGGAAAAGTGAGGAAACAGACCACGCTGTAGAGCCTCCTGAAAGAGCATAGCCCTGCAGTTCTTGGCAAAACTATTCAAATCTGCAAAGTGTAGTCTTACAGACAGAACACTGATATACCCCTACAAACTCTCAGTATTTATAGTTTAAATGTCCCCTTGCCACTGTTTCTTTATGTGTTCTTATTCATAAGTCTCCTGAGGGTCTTCTCAGCAGCTGAACGATTATCAGTGCCAACAGATATGATGACATCCTGGCATAGCTTACTTCATTCTTACAGCAAAACATCTTTACTTAAAAAAAAATCATTTTTGTCATAAATCAATGGATTTGAAATCATATCAAACCAATATACAAAACAGGGGATCCACCCATATAGTCCCATGTCTTTTTTTGTTTGTTTGTTTAAATTAAGCTCTTTATTTTTTTT
>PITA01022227.1:0-30821 GCA_004023965.1 Spilogale gracilis | reverse complement strand
TTTTTTTTTTTTCAAATTTCCCTGAAAGTTGATGCCAAAGTGCATCTTGCAAACACATTAAGAGCACAAGCGCTGATCTAACCACAACATTGGTTCCCATCTGGGAAATGTCCATGGGGCTGCCAGTAGTAGCAGGGCCCAGCTGAGTGCCCCAGGCATTCCTGGCCAGTAGCATCACCATCAATAGGCTTAGATCAACACAAAGCAGAGGGTGAGGTTAGTGAAGAGGTATGGAACAATACGCCATTCTATCCTGCCAGGTGATGCTACAACCTTTGTAATTACTTGAGTTGCCATAGTGACTAAATGCCCCAGACACTGGTTCTCCCAGTATCTTGTCCTATACCTGCACTGCACCCCATGTTACCACTGCAATGTGTATTCCCACGATGCTCCCACATGCCATAGATTATCAGTGTTCAATTTCCCCCAGCAACAACATTATTCAAGTCCTCGTCCAATAATAAGAGTTACTAAATCCCAGAAACACATTTTGAGGATCTATTTCCTGAAACTACTCCTGGTACCAATTATGCTGTCAGATACAAAAAATAATGTTATACCCAGTTTATCTTCATAATACTTTATGAGAGATCACACTGAATATCCAGCACTTATACACCCCATTGATAGAAAATTGATATCTTTAAAAAAATGCACCTAAACGTTCCATAAATCTTACTATTCAAAAACTACATTAAAAAAATTCTTGGCTTATTCCCTTCTCAGGATCTTTGTAACAGGTACTGAAAATCCCCAAGATGGTTAAGGGTTTTAAAGACACAAGGCTTCTATTATGCAAATTCTGTAGATTTGGTGCTGGTCAAAAATTGTGTCCACGAGGACCTGAGAAATAGAATATATATAAAAGCATAGTAATAATTGAAAAAAAATGGTTTATTAATGTCAGTTGTAATGGAGACTCACAAATCTCCCAGGAGATGTTATTAATATATCATCTTCATGAAAAGAAACAATAGGAGATACAGGAGACTTTACTGGAGAAAATGAAGATGTAGGGGGAAAAGTGTGCAAAAACAGTAATGGAGATCCGCATCACTATTTGCTTTAGATTTTTAAAAAGGAGAAAATAAAATCTACGCTTTAAAAAGTCTTTTGAATTGTCAACCAATTAGTTTATTTTATATGATATCTCTGACTTTTTAAAATATAAAATATAGGTGTCTCTTACCTATAACCCTCAAGCATAAAAATCCACTCAAAGTGTGCTTTCTCACATCGAGCAACTGCTAATCTAAGTATTTGTTTCCTACCCAAAGGGGGTATACTTGGAGTGACAACAGAGTTTATTTGGTAATGAAATTATTTGCTAATGATTACCTTTAGTGATGAAGAGATGCCAGTATCCACCAGTGTTTAATTCACCATCTGTTCGTTCTTACGGACTGGACACCTTGAAAGTCTTCAAAACACACACATGGCAAACAAAAGATATTCTGTTATCATCTGCATGGTGGAAAACTCATTATTTGCACCTGCTGCTGAAAAGTCTCTCTTTTCAGGAAAAGGATTTAGAGAGGGCTTTGGAACATGAATCCAGTGCTAACCAACACTGACAGGCAGGGAGAGCAGAAGCCTTCTGTTCCACAGGGCTGTGCTGCCCTGCGGATTGCTCCATGGTCCTGTTCAGCCCCAACTCCACCGTCAGCTACAGATGGAAGAACACTCTCCCGGGGCTAGGTGAGCAATGACCCCCTGCAGTCAGGCATCATGAATGTGGAGACACTCTTCCACAAGTAGGTAGGAGTACAGACCATGGCTGGGGTGACCATGTGTGATTATTGACAGCTTTCCCTTTCCTCTCAACAAATATTTCTCCTGGGGGATCCAGCTATAAAACTCTTACAAGGGAAATGACTTATATAGCAGGTCTACTTGCATTCCAGAGTCTTTGTTTTCTGTATCCCAACTTGGCTTCCATTTTTTTGAATCTCCCTTCATCAGGATGGTAAGAAACAGATCCATCTTCCTTAGAATTAATCTGGGTTACTCTGTGTGCTGGTTTTCCTTTGTCCTGGCTTATGCTTGTTATTCCAGAGTAATTCTCTATACTCTCAAATGTATCCTAGTGTCTGTATGTCACCTCCTCATTCTGCAGGTCAGTTCAAAGTTGATACAGGCTCACAAGCTTTGGCATAGGACGAGGGGACAGGGGTCTGACCATTAAATTACATAGTTTAATTGTGCAGGCAATCAGGTCTGGGGGCTGAGATTTTCTGCCACCTGTCTGTCATGTTTGGAAAGTAGCATCTTTCCAAATCTGTCCATATTTTTATGCAGATATGCTGACATCCTTCTCTAGGGTCTGATTTCTTCCTTGACATGATGTCAGAGGGTTGAATCCTTGTCCATGTGGAAGGTAAACTGATAGTCATATTCCCCCAACTGTAGCATAAACCTAGTGACATGCTTCTAATACATGTAATACAACAAAAAAATGATGGGATGCCAATTCTGATGTTAGGTGGTAAATAGATTCTGGCTCCTATGTGGTTCACCCACTCCCATGGAAGCCAGCTGCCATGTTGTGAGCTTGCCAGTGGAAAAGCCCACATGGTGAGGAGCAACCAGCAAAGATTGAGGTCCTCAGTTCAGTAGTCCACAGGGAGCTGAATCTTTCCAGTGATCCTGTGAGTGAGGTTGGAAGCAAATCCCTCCTGGGTCAAAACATGAGCAACTGCAGCCATCACCAATACTTGGATGGAAAACTTGTGAGAAACTCTGAGCAGAGGACTCAGTTTAAGTGATTTAGAATCCTAACCACAGAAACCATGAATAGTAAGTCTTTATTGGTTTAAGCTGCTAAATTTGGGGGTAATTTATTATATAACATTATATAAATAATATAGTCCTTTCAGTTCTGGGGTCCTAGGTACCTGTATTAGATTTTACTGATGCTAGAAATGAAGGAGCAAATCCCTCCTTGTCATAGCAGTGTCTTTAGTTTTCTGTATTCTGATACTTTGATTAAATGGGGCCATGTAGAAACTTTCCCTCCCAGGGTGAGCCAATAGCTAGAGATATAAGCAACTCATCAACAAGTGTACTTTTCAAATCCAAACTAACAAGACCAGAACCCATAGCCCAGCCCACCTCATCTACCAGGCTTTCCCAGTATAAGCCACTGTCCACCTGCCCTAATTACCCAACAGCTAGGTACCAGACAACTAGAGGCAGCTACTGTGCCCTAGAACCCAAGAAAATTGTTCAAACTAACCACTCCAGATCCTGCTTATCCTGTCTTAGGCATTTTTCCCTGCAGAAACCACACAAAAAAAGTCTCTTACCCTGTTTTCTCCTGCTCCCTCTGCCCCCCTACTGACCCCATGGTGTGGTATGTCCCTTCCCCTTGGGAACTATGAGTAACAAACTATCCTTTCAATGACAGTTGTCTTCTGATCTGTTGGTCTTACTATACATCAGATTTTCTATTGATTCATTAATATTTTATAACACTTCTCCTTGGGATGCCTGGGTGGCACAGTCAGTTAAGGGACTGACTCTTGATTTCAGCTCATTGTCTTGAGATCAAACCCCAGGAGTCTGCTGGTGATTCTTTCCCTCTACCCTTTCCCATCCCCCACCCCCCCCACCTGCTCGCTCGCTCTCTCTCTTTCTCTCTCTCTTTAAAAATAAATAAATAAATTTTCAAAACACTCCTTTCTCTTTCCCTCCAATCAGGGTACCTGTTATAGTTTTGTAGGTTAAAATGAGACTTTACTTTTCTTCCTGCTTCTGGTCAAACTTTTGGTCTGAATACCACACCACTTGTGTTTACTTAATCTAACCACTGAATGCCAGAGATCACAGGTCTTTCTTACTCTTAGTCCTGTCTATGGGCCCCATCTTCTTTAATGTAAAGGGTGGGGAAGGAGGGAAAACTGTGTGAAAAATATAAAGATTAATACCACAAAATATTGTATTCTGCTGTGGATGTACATTTTTCTCTTTGAAGTGTGAAGCCCCCAGGAAATTCTGAATAGAGAATGGACATAAGATGAACTTTTAGGGTCCATGAGAAAGAAAAATGATGATTTACAGGAAACAGGCTGTAGCTAAAGGTAATCTTTAGAATTTATATGGCAAAGAAGATCATCAAAAGTTCAGTAAATTGATCAAAATGCACAAACAGTGGAATTTTTACATGTAGCTTTTTTTTTAAAGGAGCTTGCTTCTCCTATGCTCCTGCTCTAAGAAGAGGTCTGTGATTGATAGTAAACTCTATTACTAATGTTGACTTCTGAATATGAAAAGGTCAAAAAAGAAAAAAGTTTTAGGTATAAAATTAGAAAAAAGAAACAAAAAAGGCTATTTTAAGCACATGTGTGTTTTTCCATCCCTCCTACCCCAGTAAACTTACATTGAGTAGTACGTGTAATAGAAGACTTCTTGAAAACCACAGTCCATGTGCTAAGGTTTGTTTTACATGGGTCACTAACATGGGAGGCTTTGATACCTTATGTTGAAAGTAGAGCAGTCTATTAACTCCATGAGTGTGAACTTGGCATCATATTTTCAATTTACCTTTAGGGTAAAGCTGCCAGTTTTCCAAATACTGGTCTCTAAATAAAATAAAATATTTAGATCTCTGACTTGATGTCAAAGCATGTTGCTTTGATTCATGAAGCATGAGCTGAAAATTCTGTTTCATCCTCCTGCTTTCCCTAAGAGAATCTTAGGCAAGATCTGACTTCAGAAGCGTAGAATTCTGCCTCCCAACCTTCTGAAGAGAGATGCAAACCCATCTTCCTCAGACCATGTAATAGTCAGAATATGATAGGGCATGCTGCAGTAACAAACTATTCAAATTCTTGGTGGCCCAAAGCAAAAAGAAAAAAATAGGGAGGGGGCCTATCCATCAGAGATTGGCAGTAGTGCTCTTTTTTGCACAATCTCTTAGTGATACATGCTTATGGAACAGCCACATTTCAAATGTCACTCATTTCTATGAAAGAAAAAAAGAACATTTTGGAGGACTTTGAATTTGTAAGTAATGCCCCAGTCCACAAGTCATTGGCCAGTGATATAATCATGGCCTGAATGATAATATCTGATACCTGAACTCAGGTTTCACATACCTGAATAAAAGGGATTCTACCCCAGACCGTACAGTGAATTCTCCAGTGCAGGGAGATCACATATTCTAAGCCCATTCCATCAGATGACAAGGCTTGTCCTTCCACCACCACACCAAGCTGCCAGAAAACATCATTTTTAGAAGTGGCATAGAGAGCCAATTACTTGAATTTAGAAATGTGGGGTTGTCTTTTTCCAGTTAACTAGTATTGTGTCAAATAACACCCAAAATTTAGAACCTGAAAAGAACAAGTATTTATTTTGCTGCCAAATCTTCATCTGGCCCTGCTCCAAGTGGTGTCACCTGGGCTATACTAACTACACGTAAGATAGCGCTCTCAAGCGGCTGGCTAGCTGGTGCTAGCTTGTGAGGCATCTCTGTGAGGCAGCTTTGGGCTTCCTCCCAACATGACTGGATTCTAAGGCAGAGAATCTCAAGATACAAAAATCTGCATTGTCTTTTTTTTGACTTAGAGGTCACTTTCCAGTAGAGGTCCACCTAGATTCAAGTGGATAGAATAGAGATCCTACCTCTCAATGGAAAGATTTTCAAAATCATATTGTAAGCATAGCACATGGATGGGCAATATTATTGTGGCCATTTCTGAAAATGTATTCTGCCACATTTTCTCAGTCAACCTCCTCATGAAAGGCAGAATTCTACAGTGATTTAAACCACAAGCTCTAGGGGCTCCTGGGTGGCTCAGTCAGTTAAGCATCTGACTCTTGATTTCAGTTCAGGTCATGACCTCAGGGTTGTGAGATCAAGCCCCACATCAGGCTCAGTGTGGAACCTGCTTAAAAGTCTCTCCTCTGCCCCTCCCCCCAGTCATGTGCTCTCTGTAAAAAAATAAAAAATAAAACACTAACTCTAAGACTAAACTTATAAGCTCTTCTTACTGGATTTATGAACTCAATTGAGTTTCTTACCCGCCCATCCCAACCTGTGCCCAAGGCTTAATTTTCCACTGTAAAATGGGGAGGAAGATAGTAAGAACAGTACCTATTCCATACGCAAGTTAATTATAGATCCTATGACATTCCTACTTTATGCCTATTCTCTGACATCTTACACAATTTAGCATTTGCCCTGACTTTTAATGTTTTGATTGTATTTTATCATTGGTATTTATACCAAAATATGTTCAGTAGATCTCTACTTCCTACTTTCAACATCTGCTATGGTCTTGTCTAGTAGTGTAAGATACATGTGTAATGAGTAGGGTTCTCACCATAATGTGTATTTAGATCTACAAATTGATCACCAATACCCCAACTCTTTTTGTTAACCTTTTCCTGCAAGTAATACCTCCTTATCAAATACAACATTCAGGTGTGATAGGCAAAATAATGGCCTGTCAAAGATGTGCATGTCCTAATCCCCAGAGCCTGAGAATATGTTATATTCCATGGCATAGGGAAATTAAGATTGTTAATAAACTGACCTTAAAATAGAAAGATTATCTTGGATTATCCAGGTGGGTCCAATGTAGTCACAAAGATCCTTAAAGATAGAGGTGGGAGGCCAAGGAAGAATCAGCATCTAAATGATGCCAATGAAAGAGACTCAACTGGCCATTGCTAGCATTGAAAATGGAAGGAGGTCACCAGTCAAAGAAAGTGGGCAAACTCTAGAAGATGGAAAAGTCAAGAAATGTTTTCTCCTCTAGAGCCTCCAGAAGGAACACAGACATGCCAATGTTTTATTGTACCCCTATCATAAAACTGGCATTGCACATCTGAACTTCAAAACTATAAAACAGTAAATTTTTGTTGTTTTAAGAGAATAAATTTTTGCTGACTTTTTACAGCAGGAGTAGGAAACTAATGCACTGGTTTAATTTTGACATTTTACAGTTGAACTTTAGAGTAATTTGATTTTGGATTTTACATGCAGCATCCTTATTTTAGATAGATGTAAATTTGTTGGAGTTCTTATTTTAGATAAATGTGTATTCTGTATCGCAAGGGAACAAAATTAAGAAGGCCTATGATTTTACAGCATCTACACATGGTAAAACATTCAAAAGAATCATAGAGAAAATTTAAATGTGTTTTGTCTCATAAAAATACTGTCAAGTAAAAGTATGATGAATGGAAGTAAAAAGACAGTAGTCATAAAAATATTTGAGCTGAAATATTTATAGACTTCACTATGGAAAATGTGAGAACTGATAATTCCTACTTTTACAACTTTGCCTGAATTACCAGCTATCTTAACACTTGAAGGGAGAGAGTTCTTTAGCAGTATTATGTCTTCAGAAAAGTGTTGATTGACTGTCAAGGGTTGTATATTTGTTAATCATAAAATACAACCTTAAAGAAGATGGTATACAATTTCATGGGAAAAAATGAGACTATCTTGACATTTAAAATTCTTTAGAAAAATACCAGTAACATGGTATTAGAAGGAGAAGTCTGAGAAAACTGATTGAGGGATGAAAATGTATTCCAAGAATGACTATACTGCTCATGTTACTTTAAATCTTCGGATGAGCAATATAAATTTCCTTTTAATATAATGCACATGGTTCTATGTTACATTTTTCTTTGAATAACTTTATTTTAGAGAATGATTGAGGGGGGTACTTGGGTGGCTTAGTCAGTTAAGTTTTGGACTCTTGACTTCTGCTCAGGTTATGATCTCAAGGTCCTGGAATCGATCCCCATGTTGGGCTCTGTACTTAGCATGGAGTCTGTTTGAAATTCTCTCTCCCTCCCTTTCTGCCCCCCCAAATAAATAAATAAATAAATAGCTAGATAAATAAATAAATAAAATGATTTTGTAACAGGCAAAGAAAAAAAGAAAGATACAAACCACGAAATAGACTCTTAATTATAAAGAACAAACGGCAAATGGTTGGATTCCAGAAGAAAAGTGGTTAGGAGATGGGTGAAATAGGTGAAGGGGATTAAAGAGTATATTAATTTTAAATATGGATTTGTAAGTAGGGCCACCAAGATAATAAAATCAACTTGCAGCTCAATAAATAAATACTTCAAAAAGTTACTATGATATAAATTATTTTAGTACCCCCTTTTAATTCACAAAATATCTGTTTGTTACATGACCATGTAATTAGTGATTAGTAATTATAATTTCTTATTTTTTAAAATTAATGACCAAGCCCTGTCATTTGGAATTGGTGTGATAAACATGTATTTCATGATTGCATCCAAATAAGCTGTTATATTCTACCATTCAAAAGGAAAGCTTCAGTTACTAAAATGTGTACTTTATATTTTATAGTTGAAACAACTGAACTACCAGGATGTTTCCCCTCTATTAAAAAAAAACCCTCCAAATCTTTTCCTCATTTCAGACTTCTTTTTCACCCAGATCAACTCTCTGCTTCTAGGTCTTGAGGTTCATAGTGTTTCATAATATTCTGTTGTTTTTGCAAAAATGCCAATTCCTTGGGCCTTCCCTGGAGGCTTCTGATTCAGTATGTTTGGACTGGTACCCAGGAATCTTAATTTCTCATGGCCCTCTTAGAGGATTCCTTTTTTTTTTTTTTAAGATTTTCTTTTTTAGAGAGAAAAAGAGCACAAGCAGGGGGAGGAGCAGAGACAGAGGGAGAAGCAGACTTTCTGCTGAGCAAGGAGTTCAATGAGGGACTTGATCCCAGGACCCTGTTATCATGACCTGAGCTGAAGACAGATGCTTAACCAACTGAGTCACCCAGGCATCCCAACCCCCTTAGATGATTCTGATGCACTTCTATCATTGGAAGACAAGGACCACAATTGGAAGAATTAGTTCAAATTCTGGTTCAACATGGCTGCAAGAGTGATTCTTCCAAAATCAAAATGGCATCTCCCTGCCTGCTGGATATAGCCCCATGTCCTTAGTGGTGTGTATAAGAACCTTCAACAAGGTGCTACTGACTGGCTCTTTCTGCCTCCTCTGGACCTGTGTTGAGCCTCCATCTGCTGGGATGAAGGGCATAGTGGAGGACAGCTTGCATCAGCGCTGTGGGGGCACACAGCCTCCAGTCCACCTGTGATATAGCAGAACTTAGCAAGCTCCCAAGGCTCTCTCACATTCTGAAAATTCCTCCTAAACCCCTGGCTGGTCTACCTGAATCTTGCTTGCCTGGCATGGGCTCATGCTTTCAGGGGAGCAGAGCTGTTGGACTTCTCTGTTGGCTTGCCACCATGTTGCTCCTCTAACTGACAATATTCCATATCAGGTGAACCACTTTCTGCAGGGACAGTTAAGCTGATGGGTTTGATGGCTGCTCCACCTGCCCTCGATGAACTACCACACTGGAGAATTAAGCGTGTTCGCAACAGCCTTGAGAATGAGGCCTCACAGTGTTCTTAATCAAGTTGCAGTAGCTTTTGTGAATTAATCCTTGTCAATTTGTTGCATGTTTTTGATCAGGTTTTAGAGTGCCAAACATGGTCGGTTGTGCCCATTTCGCACAACCTTCAAGTTGCTTTGGGGGAGTGGATCTGCACCGCCAGAGTCAGAACCTACCCACAGACACAGTCAGTACCACTCCGTGGATGTTTCATGAAGGTTTTCACACACATGCACACATGTGCACACACACACTCACACTCCACACTCCTGTGTATATGACTATATGATACTATTGATCACCAGTGAAGTATGTGTTTGGAATTTGTTTCCCTGGATGGAGGGGTTGGGCCACACAGGAACAGTTTCCCATTCTCCTTGTGACCAGAGAACCCACATCACATGGTGGCCGACCAGACTGAGAAACATTGTTCCTCTAAATGTCTAATATCCTAGTATAAAATTTAAAGGCCCCTTGTCCCTCTGTCTCATTTTAATCAGTGACACATCCTTTTTTTAAAAGATTTTATTAATTTATTTGACAGACAACAGCTAGAGAAGGAACACAAGCAGGGGGAGTGAGAGAGGGAGAAGCAGGCTTCCCGTGAGCAGGGAACCTGATGCCGGGCTCGTTCCCGGGACTCTGGGATCATGACCTGAGCCGAAGGCAGAGGCTTAATGACTGAGCTATCCAGGTGCCCTGACACATTCTTAAAAAAAAAAAAAAAGATTTAATTCATTTATTTATTGAAGAGAGAGTGAGACGAGCAAGTCTCAAGCAGACTCTGTGATGAGCACATAGCCAGATGCGGGTTTGGAGCCCCACACGGGGCTTGATCCCATGACCCAGGCAGAAACCAAGAGTTGGATGCTCAATTGACTGAGCCACTCAGGCTCCCCGATCAACCACACATTCTAAATGCTTGAGTGAAACAGTGCCTCCAATTCGTGTTAGTCTAAGGGCATTGGAAGTGCACCCGCTCTGGGTGTAACAGGACTCGCTGCCATACTGCAGGAGCTTCCAGGGTGCTCTAGAAATATTTTCCCTCCAAAAAATTTCACGAGCTCACACTGAAAACATTCTGAAAAATTTCAACAACAGAAAGATAAAGGACTGTTTAGATATAAAATACTCAAATTGTTTTCATGTATTGTCTAAGCTGATGTGATTAGCTCATGAGAATAACTCGGAACCCTCGCCAGCACATAACAGGCTTTCTACATAGGGCTAGTTGGAAAGAGAAAGAAAAACTACCTACAGCTGTTCCAAGGCCGGGAAATATTGTGCAGCCCTGACAGCAGCTGTTTGCATGCCAAATAGTTCCAGCAATTTCTAATTAAATCCAGCTCTGGAGAAACTTTATGATCTGCATCACATGATTTCTCTCTGTATCTGGGAGGCTTTCTCTTCCCTGTTTTGAAAGCCCCTCCAGCAAAGTCTGCCTATTTTCTTCATCTTAAAGGGCTAATTAATCTAGAGGAGAAATAGCATTTTATTCTCTGAGGTTAGAACACCCACAGTAGTCAACCGCCAGCATTGTAAGCAAGGAGGATTCCCAACCTCCATGACATGCTAAGAAACAAGCACTGGGGTGAAAGCTTCTGGTGCGCCCCCTTCCTGCAACCCCTCTGTAGGATCTCCACAGATACTAAATGAAGGACACGGACTTACGTGCTTTTTCAACTTTCACTCATGACTCTCTAAGAACCCTAAATTAATTATAATAATACATTGGTGTAACACTTTGTAAAGCTTTTTTATGTCTATTATCTCATTTGTAACTTAACCACATGAAAGGGGCCAGGCAGATATTAACATCGCCATGTTACAAATATTAAAACACAGAGGCTTTCAAGACTAAGGGATTCCTCCTTAGTGTTAAGGTCACAGCCAGTCATTGTCAGAAAAGAACTGGGCAGTACTTTCTAGCCCCAAGGCCTTTGCTTCTCCCACTTGGCCCACCGCTCCCTCACATCATCAGCTGGGTAGGGATATCAATCTGCTCCTAAATTCAAAAGTGCCATTTTGCCCAAGAGTGTTTATCTATTTGGCAGGAAAGTTAATCTTATTTTTGGTAACCTCTAGTGATTACAATGAACATTTTTTCATCTCTCAACAGACTGTGACTTATAGATTAACTTTGCATGAGGCTGACGGAAATGGAAGCATAAAAGAGATCTGAGTATTCATTAGTGAATAGTAAATAAAATTACGTATTCTTGCCTGAATTGTACAATATCCTGAACTCTCTGGGACACAATTCCCAGAAATTAGCCATAATGGACATTTGCAAGATCCCTGAGGCCAAAGACCAAAAAAGAATTTATTTCACACTGAACTAAAAATCTGGCTATGAATAGGCTTGATTAAGGTAAACAAAATAACATCCCATGGCCCTTTTACACGTTTATTCTATTATTCTGTTTCCATGTGATACTACATTCCTAGACTATTGGTAAGTGTTTGAGGGACCTGAGAACATTTTGTCCCATTATTAATGAGATAAACCAACATGAAAATATTGAATGGGACCAAATTTAGTGGAAGTACTTGACTGCCACCTCACTTGATTATTTTCTGAGTTTGTTAGTGAGGGCAATAATGCTAGTTTTTGCAACAGATAAACTCCCAAATCTGTGACATTAATACAAAAATGTCTACTTCTCATTCATACAAAGTGTGGTGGAGTCTGAGCAGCTCCGGCTGGTTGTTTCTGGGAATTGTATCCCAGATATGAAAATTTTGTACAATTCAGGCAAGAATACCACGTATAGTTGAAATGAAGTATTCTTTTAACTATATGTGGCATTCTTGCAAATAACTCATGCATTTGGTTGAACTGTTCTCGTAGGATGTTTTTAAGCACCAGACCTGGGAAGGGCAAACATCACTTCCATGCATGTTACACTGGCCAGTTTCATAGCTCTAACCCCACAGCAAGAGATTCTGAGGAATATAGTCTTCCTGTATTCACATGAAAATGCAATGCTATGGAAAGCACAAACTATCATCTCTGCTCACCGTAATGGATAATTTTTTTTATGCAACAAGGCTTTCTCTACAACCAGATCATTCCAGAAGCACCAAATTTCTATTTTGGAGAAATAATCTAAAAATAAGAACTTTATGATCCTATCGACAAGAAAGATTACTAATTGAAAGGTGTTTTTCTGTTGCAGACTACTCTCAAAGTGTCCTACTGTGTGTGAGTGTGTATGAGTGTGTGTGTGTGTGTGCGTGTGTGTACGTGTGATTATTTCTACTATTTCTGCTGACCAGGGGAAGCTAAGCCATATAATTCAGATGCACATGACTACCTTGGAATCACAACAGTCTAGGAAACTCTGGATTACCACAAATAACTCAGGTTTGACAGCATCCAAATGCATTAAGTGGTCCAGGAAACTCTACCCTTTTTAGTGTTGTTTGTGCTCTTTTGTAAAACAGTGACAGTGGATACACTTGTGTTCGTACAACAAATGCAGTTCTATATCTTTCAGTGCTTTTCTCAGGATTGAGCAGGAAATTTCATCATCAGTGTGATCACGCCTGATTTTCCTTTGTTCTTCTGTCCATTTTGATGCTTTCCTTTAGAGTCTATGCTGCCGTCACTCTATAAACATTAGAATCCAAGATCCTATGTATTTGGTTTCTCCAAAACTTAGGAAATCATGCTGCACAGGTTAGTTCCAGACCTTATATGGTCAAATTATTTTTAAAAAATTACTTTTTTTTCTTAATCTTGAGGAAGACATAGTCAGGCCTAGCTGCCTATATCCTGCCCTGTGTTATTCTTATTTCCATAAAAAAAAAAATGAGACCTAAAATAGTTCTATTAACCTCCCAGAACACATCTCAGAGAGAAGTATGGATAAAACATGGGACACTGAATTCCCAATCATATGTATTATTCAGTTTTGCAATTTAGCTTCTTAACTTTTAAAATCCGGGTGCATTACGTTCTTTAGGAAGACAGTATGCAATTGGAGTTTGAAGTAAATTAAATAAGGCCTGTCAGTTCTCAACATCTTTGTTCACATGTTTACTACACATATTTCTTTCCCCAAGAGTGGAACACTGTATGTGAACCTAATAGAAACAGAATTTAATTTCTTATAAAGCACAGTCCATACCATGCTGACACAGACAACATCAAATTTTCTCTAATCTCCAAAATGTTCCATATTCTGGGGCATGTGAGCATGTCAAGACACAATTTTTTTTGCCAATGCCAGAGAGTTGTACATTTCATGTTCAAAGTAGAATGAGTTCTTTAAGAAGACCATGCAGTGTACCACTGGGGACTTTGAATTTATCACAGACAAAATGAAAATGGTCACTAAAGTCCGTGGCTGCATCTGTTTCCCTACTTTCCAAAGAGTATAGGTTTTGGCTTAGAAAAATATACATTGGAAACCAAAGACTTAACCACTCATATATTTTCACATACTTTAGAGATTATTGTATATTTTACAGAAATAACGGGAACTCTCACAAGCAGCAGAAAGAAAATTGCTGTCCAAATTTCTTTTTCATGATGGTTCAGTTTGATTTAAAATATATCAGGAATTAGCACAATAATATAAATGCAGGGCAGGGAAGTGTTTTTTAAGCCATTTGCATGGAAAACTTAATACTGTTAGAAATAGATCCTATAGTCAAAAATTAATGGGAACACTTGAATAAAAGACATTGAACAGATTTCCTTTATCAAAGGACTTTTCAGAGCCCATAATAAACTAATATATGTTGAGATTCTCCCAGATGTGTGGTCTGTAAATGCTGTATTTCCTAAACCTACTTGGCTACCATCAACTTTTTCTGGCAGATCTCTATTAACATCTTGAGTCATAGTAGAGTTCTACAGACCTGAGTTTGGGAAAGTTACAATAGGAACTAAACCCCGCCTTTGGATTTTCTAAAACATATATCCTGGCTATGTCTATGCAAGGGTTGAAGGACTTCAGCAGCTAAAAAAAATCAGAGCAAATCAGTTCAGTGTGGAAGAGCTGTGTTGACACAACAAAAATTTACTGAAGATACTACAATACGAGAGCGCCTGGGTGGCTCGGTTGGTTGGGCGACTGCCTCCGGCTCAGGTCATGGTCCCGGAGACCCGGGATCGAATCCCGCATTGGGCTCCCTGCTCGGTGAGAAGCCTGCTTCTCCCTCTCTCACTCCCCCTGCTTGTGTTCCCTCTCTGGCTGTGTTTCTCTCTGTCAAATAAATAAAATCTTTAAAAAAAAAAAAAAGATACTACAATACGGTATCAAGTGCATGGAAAGGTAAGTACCTAATAATTAGGAAAATAATCTAAAGGGGACAAAACCAAACTTTTAAAAAGTAACAAAATTGTTACATACAAACTAATGTCTCTCAGACACACTGCCCATTTATTCATTTTATAAATAACTTAAGAGTTTTCCATATAAGGCACACCTTGGACCACTTATCAAGAGCATAACAGTGAGCAGAAACCTGAAATCCCTCCTACACAATGGTTTTAGAGATCTTTGGTAATGTGATCTGGGCATGATTTGTATCTTCTTTCCCACTAATGTATATCAGTCCTACTTGAGGCTTGCCACAATAGAGAGGCAATGGTAATTAACCACAATAAGAAAATACCAGAAATATGTTAAAACTGAACATTTCCTACTAAAAAGCTACAGATAGAATTCAGTATGTGATGATTAAATACTTTATTCTCAAATCTTTTTAAATATAAATGTGATACTTTCTTAAGCAATTACTGCAGTTAGAGCCAAAAGTGACATTTTTATCTCAAGTTTCTGTTGAGTTTACAAAACAACTTTTTGCAGGTTTCCTCTAGATACTTTCCATCCCAAGAAACCACAAGCCTATTATGTTTAGGAAATGTCACAATATTCCCCCCACACTATAAAGGAACTGCATTACTATATTATCTCCAGGCAGAGTCAAACATTTTCCAAACAAAACATGAGCTAATCTAACAGTCTTTATTCAATATGTAAACTTTCCATGTTTTCCAGGCTTGCCAGGTTAAAGATGCGGCCAAGAAGATTATAACATTAATGGAATGTAACTTACTTTTGTAATGTAGGAAACTGCCATCTTTTTCATCAAGTCTAAGGGTGGGGTGCAGTGGGGAAAAGGATTAAGTTGGATTGAGCTCTCCTTTTTCTTTCTAGTTTGTACCACTCGCCTTTGTCCATTCTACATTTCAGGCTTTGGTACCAAGGGATGGAGGGGGAGCAGAGTACAGCAGGGGTAAGGGAAGAGATGCCTGGATGTGTCGGGAGTGTACAGCATGTGAGCATGTGCAAGAGTGCCTGGATATGCATGTGCCAAGGCAAGGTGGAGACAGAAAAGAGAAACACCTTTAGAAGATGAAGGATGACGTTGGCTTTCTTCCTACCTCCACTGATGTCTTCATTTATAGTGAGAACTAAGTCAGATAGTTCATAGTTTACTTACCTCTGACCATGTGTCTCTATGTATTTGCCTTACTGGTTCAGTGACTGTTTCTCCCTTGATCAAACTCACATGACACCTGTTTTCTGTTATAAGATTTCTACTATCCCAGGTACTCTACTCTTCCCTTTCATGGTAGAGGTTGTGATCTAGTGGTTCTTGTGCCAAATCTGGTTTGCAGTTGGGGTTTTTTTTGGGGGGGGAGGATGAGGGGCTTATCTTTTCTTTCCCCCTTAAATGCAGACCAAAATAAAGTAAAAAATGTAGACCAGGATATTTCACATAATATCAAAGCTTCTGACTTCTTTTGAAGAACTGGAATGTCTCACAACCCTGGCCTTGGTACTTCTACAAGGTACAACCTGCTGGGTCTGAGGAACCTGAGAGCGCCAATTCCAACTAAATCCTACCACTCATGTAACATCTGCAGATGTGCTCAATGTAGGCCCCCTTCACTCATGTAAACCACCTACTTGACCCTGGGAGGCACTAAACGCTCATGTCAGTGAAAACTGAAACTCAGCATATACAGATGACCTAATCAAGGTAATTCCTCCATCCCTGCTGACTTAGGTTCTCTTCAAAGCTCATCCAGCCAGAATGCTCTGGTCCTATGTCCCCAGCAGTCTCTGGCCCTCAATCCATCAAGTGTTTCTTCGCCATTTTCCTCATCACTGATTCTCTCCTATCCACATGGAAGACAGTTTTGCCCATCACAAAGGAAAAGTAAAGCATCATCCTTTACATTTTTGTCTCACTCAACCTATTTCCCTTTTCTTTAGAGAGGGAAAAAAAAAAAAGTCAGGCAAGAAACAGTGTTCCTCCTTCTTTGCAATGCTTCACCCACCACTCACTTTTCAAATGACTGAAATCTAGCCCCAGTGGACCTTGGCCTCCTATTTCCCAACCCCACAGTCTTCATTCCTCCCTACATTTACCTTGCCGCCCCTTCTGCCACGGGTAACTACGGACCCTATCTTGAAACTGTTCCTTCCTAGTTTCTACAGCAGGACTGTCTCCGTGTTTTTATTCTCATCTTCAAATTCTCATTGTCCAACTTCATTGAAGATTGAAAACATTTTTCATTTTTTGAACATAAAATGCTAAATGCTCTGTAGCCTTCAAACATTATATCCCTAATTCTTTCAATACCCTTTTGAGTCAGACCTAATAACACCACACCCATATTTCAGATGATAAAATATCCTTAGAGAGGTTGAATATGTTTTACAAGGTCATTCATCTGACAGAAGCAGAGCTGGAACTCAAATCCTGGTCTTTCTTACAATAAACTCCCTGCTCTTAAGTGCTTCTCTGCCCTGCCTCCCTTTCTCAAGCGTCTTGGTTAGTCCCAAGTTCACACCTCAATATTTTCCTCATTTTACACTTCCACATGCAATTCCCATGATGTCCTTGAGTTCACCAATTCCTTTCCTGCTGATGTTCTCAAATAATGGGCCTCTCTTTCAGGTTTTCCCCCCGTGGATTGAATTCATTTATTAGCCCCATGTTCTGTATTTACTTTTATCTTAACATGTATAATGGTTTTCTTCAACTTTTATATGACCATTTCCTTATGAGGCAATAAAATCCTTGAGGGATCCATGTCTTTGCATCTCACGTTCCCTCTGCCCAACCCAGTGCCTGGTCCATAGGTGTTTAATGACTGTTATACAACTGAGTGAATGAAAGGATATCTAACAGCTGTCTAAACATCTCAACTTAGAACATCCACAGTCCCCTCCCCTACCTTGTCTGTATTTAAAACTCAGTATGTTTCAAACTTTACTCTTGACTCCTCCAATTCTGTCACTGTCTCTTAAATTCTCCTAGAGTATGCTACTAGCATCCACTCACTCATTTTAAGCCAAAAACCTGACAATCAATCAGTTTCTTCTCTTTCTTTTTATAATAAAAACATCTAGTTAGTTTCCCTCCTAAATTTATCTCCAAGCCACCAGCCACTCCCAGACATATTCATGGTGTAGGCTTTCACATCCCATTTAGGACAATTGCAATGGCTTTTCCACTGGCTTCCCAGTTTCTTCCAGTTCATTCTGAATGATGTTACAGGATTCACTTTACTGATTCATTTTCTCTTTCTCTTTTGTTTTCTGTGCTCTCTGTTGTTTACCTTTCTCAAAGTTTTTCAAGTCTTCTTAAGTCTCACACAATAAAATGTGCCTCCTTAATTAGACATGTAAGGTTCTCTATGATCTGGCCTTTGCTTACTTGTCCATCCAACCGTCACACTTCTTATATATTTATTTGGTGGTTCTGAGCCAACAGTAGTTCTTGGCTCCTCTCCTTCTTCCCAGAATTCTCTCACTTCTTATCTTCCTAGAAGTTGTTACATGTTTTTATAAGTCATAGTTCAGGATGGCATCCTCTGAGCAACCCTTCTTACTTTCTGGCACAGATTTAGGTACTCTTTAAAACTACTCTGTCACCATTGTACATACATTTTCATTTTAGAGATGATCATATTCCAAGAGTAGATTGATTGACAACATGTATTCCATTGTATATAACTAAAATCTGTGTGATTACTGTCAAGTAAGTGGCATTGTAGCTTGAAAACAGAAAGTAACCACATTAAATTCGTACTGAGTCAATCTCAACCTCTCTTTCCCATATAAGGTTATATACATCTATTAGAACAAAGGTAATGGAAGGCACCTTGCTTTTTTTCTCAAGAGAACATCTGGCATGATAAAAAAAAAATAGAAAGAGCGCAAAGAAAGCAGAGATTTCATTCAAAAGCATACCCTTTCAGTTAATCTTTACATTTCCTCATTGAATGTTGTCTTGCTTGCTTTTATTATGATTGAATGTTTTTTTCTTAGCCCATGGTTCCTTATACCCAAGACTTTTATTTATTTTTTTAATGAGGGCAAAGTGATGACTATTTAAGATTTAAATATGTTAGTTTCCTCTACTGGAAAGCCTGAAAATACTCAATTTTCATGGCTACCAGTGGAAATAACCATGTGACATAATTCTGGACAATTGCACATTCATGAAGTCAGCGGAAGGAATTTCCAAGAAAGAGTTTAAAAAGGAAAAGACTTCATAGTTATGGCCCATTTTGCTTCTTCATCTTCTTCCTTTCCCCTTTTGCTATGTGCGCTGGAACTGCAATGCTCTAAGGCACAGCTGTCATCTCACAACAGTGAAAACAAATGCTTCTTAAAATGATGGCAAAGCAAAGAGGTAGAAGGAGGCTAGGCTCTTGGTGACATGGGAACAGCTGCACCAACCTTGAATTTATCTAGCTAAGATGTATTATCACATCCTAGTGATGTGATTTTGAAGTTGGTTTTCTGTCCTTGCAGATGAAGTCATTCCTGATACAAATGTTATACAAGAAGAAATCTTCATCTTGACTGAGTAAGAGAGGATGAATTTCAGGAGTTATCACCGAGGCATCCACTTTATACTGCTCTGAAAAATAAAAGTGGTAGGACTAGAAGAACTCAAAGAATCTTTGAAACCACTTTATTTTAAAATTTAGGAAATTAGGGGTGCTTGGGTGGCTCAGTTGGCTGAGCGACTGCCTTTGGCTCAGGGCATGATCCCAGAGACCCGGGATCGAGTCCCACATCGGGCTCCCTGCTCAACGGGAAGCATGCTTCTCCCTCTCTCAGTCCCCCTGCTTGTGTTCCCTCTCTGGCTGTGTTTCTCTCTGTCAAATAAATAAAATATTTTTAAAAAATTAGGAAATTAGAACTAGAATGGCTTGGGAATTTGTTCAAGATCACTCTGCTGTTGAAGCTTGACTGAGGATTAGGTCCTGGCATCCTGAATTCCATTCTGGATGCTTCTCTTATCTCTGAAATTATAGAGAACATTTACATATGAGGCTCCCAAAATCCTAATTAGAGCCTTGCACAGACTCATCAGTGACATTCTTTGATGGACTTAAGGTAGCAAAGTAGATGTTAAAGAATTTTAGGAGAAAAGTAAGAATTATTAAGGGGTTTAAAATTAACCACCTGAGAAAAATTGCAAGTGATCTCAATATTTTTAAAGTCAATGAAAGAATGAGGCAGAATTTAATCATCTAAATTAGAAGATAAGCTGTATTAGAACTTGGGTCTCCTGTTTGTTTGCTCTACCATTCGTGGTACCTAGAATAATTCCAGGCATGTACAGCATATTCAATAAATGCTAATTAAATAAAATAATTAATAAAGGAATGGTGAATAACCATATATAATTCTCATAAGGTCAAGGAAATTATCTTTTTAACACATGAAAGATTTAAGCTAGTTATAAAAGAAGGTACTTACAGCAGTGAGTGATCACATATGTTGATCATGAGGAGATCATAAAAAAGAGTCAGAAAAGGGAGATTAATCACTAAGGAATAATAATTTTGCAGCTGATTTCTCAATAGTAGTAATGGAAGTTAGATATTTTAATATCTTCAAAATGCTGTGAACAAATAAACATTAACAGAGAATTTCATCCATGACTAATCTATCATTCAAGGATGAAGACAAAAATAAAGATATTTTCAACCTAAAAAGCAAAAAGAGGAGAATATAAAATAGCATGTGGTACAGTAAAAGAAGTATATTATAAACAAATAAAATTATCTCTGGAGGGAAGGTGAGGACCTGCTAAGAGGAAGAGAGAAAAGAAAATGACAAACATATGGTTATATCTAAAAAAAATACTGATAGTTGCAAACAATAATAGCATTTGATTTTAGAAATTTTAAGAGATTGAAATAATTCACTGAGTAAAAATAACTTTTAAGAGACTTGGTTAGTTTAAAATTGTTCTAAGCTCCTTGCATTATATGGTAAGAGAATAAAGATAATTACTAACTTTGGACCATGTTAAATCAATTATTCATGTTAATATTTTAAGGTAACCACTAAGGTGATATAAATGACATAATACAGCATATAACCTCTAGGAAAATTAAGAGGAAAAAATGAATTAAAAAATGAATCAATTAAAAAGACAAGAGAAGAGAAAAACAAAATGTATGTGTTTTAATACACAATACATAAAGACACAGACAGTTAAGATCAAGGCATAGGAAAAAACTATAACAGGCAAAACCAAGGAAAAGAAAATCAGTATGGTTATATTAGTAACAGACAAAATAGACTTGATGCCAAAAGCACAATTAGGGAGAAAGAGTTACCACAAAGATATAATATGAATATACATATACTATTGTATGTACTTAATTACCTAAGCTCAACAAATATACAAAAACTGAGAAACTCACATGGATAGTATGACACCAGCAAGGTAGGAGAATTAAACAGATGTCTCAGTAATTAATAGGTAAAATAGATAAAACTGAATACAGATATAGAGGAATTGAACAATATAAGGAAATGGCAGAAAAAAAGAAAATATTTGAACAAAAAGGTAGCCCTTATTGGAGAATGCACACGCTTCTTTTTTTTTTTTTTTTAAAGATTTTATTTATTTGACAGTAAGAAACACAGCTAGAGAGGGAACGCAAGCAGAGGGAGTGAGAGGGCAGGGAGCCGGATGTGGGACTCGATCCGCAGTCTCCGGGATCATGACCTGAGCCGAAGGCAGTCGCTTAACCAACTGAGCCACCCAGGCGCCCCGAATGCACACGCTTCTTAAGCACACATGGAACTTTTATGAAAACTGACCACATACTCAGCTACAAATCAGTGTTAATGAATATAAATTTCTCACTGATCACCTTCGTAGACAAGGATGATTTAAATTAGAAATTAGCGGGGCGCCTGGGTGGCTCAGTTGGTTAAGCGACTGCCTTCGGCTCAGGTCATGATCCTGGAGACCCGGGATCAAGTCGCACATCGGGCTTCCTGCTCGGCGGAAAGCCTGCTTCTCCCTCTCTCAGTCCCTCTGCTTGTGTTCCCTCTCTGGCTGTGTTTCTCTCTGTCAAATAAATAAATAAAATCTTAAAAAATAAATAAATAAATAAATAAATAAATAAATAAATAAATAAATAAATAAATAAGAAATTAGCATGAAAAATAAAATCAACATAACTATACCTCCATATTTGAAAGATTTAAAAACACAATCCTATATGATTCATAACTCAAAAATATTCTAATGGAAACGTTAAGACATGTAAAGCTCTGTAATAAGATTATACAACAAAAAAATCTTGTGGAATAGACCTAATCGGTTAAGTAAAATGTATATTCTTAAATGCTGATATTTGATCTGGAAAAAAAGAAAAAGAAAAAGAGTGAGGGGTACCTGGGTGGTTCAGTCAGTTAATTGCCTGTCTTTAACTCAGGTCACGATCCCAGGGTGCTGGTACTGAGCCTCATGTCTGGCTTCTTGTTCAGCAGGGAGTCTGCTTCTCCCTCTCCTTCTGCCCCTCCCTCCTACTTGTGCACTCTATTTTTCTCAAATAAATAAAATCTGAAGTAAGAAGCTAAGCGTTCATAATTTGGAGGTGTTAGAAAGGAGAATGAATCCAAAGAACTTAGATGGAAGGAAGCAACAAAGATAGAAGAATCTTTGTAACAGTAAATAAAAAATCAATAGAGACAATCAATAAAGCCATAGGTTCTCTGCAAAGACTAAGAAAATAGTAAAATTTCTGGTAAGATTCACAAAATAAATAGAAGTTAAAAATAAACAGTTCAAATAAAAGGTAGCACATAGTTACTTTACAGTGTAGTTTAAAATAAGGAAAAATATATTTTAGCTTACATATTTGAATACTTGATAAAAATATACAAATTGGAAAATATGACTTATCAAAACTGAATCAACAAAGAGAGAAAACCCGAGTGGCTTTAGAATTTTTAAATAAATTGAATCAATAGTAAGAAATATACCTGTCAGACTACCACAGGCTCAGAAGAAAGCAACTTCTGTTAAACATTCAATAAAGAAACAATCCAGGAGCGTCTGGGTGGCTCAGTTCGTTAAGTGACTGCCTTCGGCTCTGGTCATGATCCCGGAGACCCAGGATCGAGTCCCACATGGGGCTCCCTGCTTGGCAGGAAGCCTGCTTCTCCCTCTCTCACTCCCCCTGCTTGTGTTCCCTCTCTGGCTGTGTTTCTTTCTGTCAAATAAATAAAATCTTAAAGAAAGAAAGAAAGGAAGGAAGGAAGGAAGGAAGGAAGGAAGGAAGGAAGGAAGGAAGGAAGGAAGAAAGAAAGAAAGAAAGAATCCAATCTTAAAAAAAAAACAAAAAACAAAAATAAAACAAAACCAACAACAACTCTTCCAAAGAACAGAAAATTAGAGAATGCTCCTCACATTCAATGAAGTTTATATCACCTGGACACCAAAACTAGATAAGAAAGTGTAGGAGGCACCTGGGTGGCTCAGCAAGTTAAGCCACTGATTCCATTTTGGCTCAGGTCATGATCTCAGGGTCATGAGATCAAGCCCCCCAACCTACTCCACAATGGGCATAGAGCCTGCTTAAGATTCTTTCTTTCCCTCTTCCTCTGCCCCTCTCTCCTCCCTCCTCCCACAGGCCCATGCTTGCCTTCCCCCTCAAAAAGGGCCTTAGCTACAAAATCACAGACTAAGTCAAGATTATGAACACAATGTTAGAAGCTGGGTCAACTGCAAGTTACAAATAAATATTATTACTCTGTAAACAGCCCAGAGGCAGAGAAGGAAGAAACCACACAGCCAAGGACATCTCCCGTGCCTGGGCGTGGGGCAGGGGGCTACATGTGGCAGGGAGACTAGTAAGCAGAGCTGGGAAAGAGTATTTTAAAAAAAAAAAAAAAAAAAAAAGCCTTGCCTTCAGGGCACATACATAGTCAGGGGACACATAGAAACTAAAATAAAAAAATGATCTCTGCAATATATTTGAAGATGGTAATTGCTATGAAAAACTCAAGCAGAAAAATTATATAGCCTTGTGAACTTAAAGAGGAATGGACGCAAAGATCCGGAGGCATTAGCATACCCTCGTGTTTTCAATGACCCCAAGGAAGCAAATGTGGCCAGTGCAGAGAGGGTGTTGCTAAAAATAAGGAGGAGATAAGATCGGTAAAGGGTAGAGTCCTGGAAGTCCTTGAGGGACCTGAGGTGTTGGTAGCTGGCCCTTTGGTAACAACTGGCCCTTTAAAGGAACTGTGCCGCAAGTACCCCAAAAGAAACTGACCCTGAATATGCCTGGTTACCAAGGCGATGGCTAACCACAAGCCCACCTGGTACAGACCACTCTGCCCTTGCGTCTGGCACTGCCCCTTTCTAGCCCGTGAGAATGTTCCTCGACAGGAGGTGGGAGAGGTCTACAAGAAGCCTGTGTAAGAAAAATAAAGTTGTCACTCTGCATACCATGTAGGGTGTCCGCGTCTGTCTGCGTGCCCGCGTCTGTCTTTATGTCTGTGTCTGGCCCTCTCCTCTCGCGGCTCGCTTTGCACCGCTGGTTCCGTGAAGTGGAGGCCCCAGCGAGGTCGCCCGAGGCACGAGGGAGCACCTGAGAGACACCCCCTGGGAAGGCTGGCCAGCAGAAGTACAAGTAAGGCAAAAATATTACAATAAAAGGGGGTGAATTGAAAATGGGAATGGAAATGTCAAAAAGTAGATTAGTGGAGGAGCTTATGCTCCTCCTGAAAAAACAAGGAACGGGTATTAAAAGAAATACCGCTAAGGATTTTGTATCCGCTATTGGAGAAGCCAGTCCCTGGTTTTTCCAGACGGGGTCCTTATCCATCCCTGATTGGGAAAGTGTCAGGTGAGATTTAAACGGAATGTTAAAAACAAAAGGACCTGAGTCCATACCTCTCCCCACCTTCTCTTTATGGAGGCTAGTTAAAGATGCTTTGCTCTCCCCAAATGTTCGTGTGCAAGAGCAGTTGGCAGAGCCCAACAAGGCCCTTAGCGAGGTGCAAGAGGATTCCCGCTGTGCCACACCAGGGAAAAGCAGCATAGGGAGCGAATGCAGCACCGAACACCCACAGCCTTCTTGTAACGCGTTTACTAAAGCCTCTGCCCCCCCACCCCCCGTCTGAGTCCTTTCAGGAAGTTAAACTGCTGAGACAAGAAATTAAGGAACTCAGGCTTATGATCAGTCAGGGTCAGGGAAAAAAAATGCTCAAGGGCAGGGAGTCTATCCGGTCATTGAGACCAATGATGCGGGCGGCAATAGAGTCAGGGGACATCAGCCCCTGCCCCTCAAAGATGTATATGCTCACCTCCAACAACATTGGGGTTCGACCGGGAGTTTACGCTCCAATAGCCGTTGCGGCCCGGCGAGCGTGGCCGACTTTACCAAACAGGCAAACGGGAAATCAATTAACTAAAGCGGTACAAGGTCCCTCTGAGCCATACGCTAACTTTGTTGCTCGGCTGTTAGAAATTACAGGCAAGATCTTTCCAGATGTAGACAGCGCCATGCCCGTTATACAACAGATAGCATTTAAAAATGCCACCAAATTGTGTCAAAAAGCCATCAGACCCCACCCAAACAATAGTTTCCACATTTAGTACCTATGCGGCCCCGTGCCTGCTTAAATGCAGCACCATTGGCTCTAGTAAACAGCACATATATCACTGGTACAGGCCGATGGAATGCCTCCTCCACGTTTAAAGACACAGTTAATGTCACTACCCTAAAAAGCACCACCTTCTCTGTAGGGGTATGTGTAACCTCCCCATTCTTTCTCATACTGTTCAATGAGTCCAATGCTGATGATAATGATGTTCTAAACTGCACTAATCAGTCATGTCATTTAAGCACCTGCTTGGGGCAGTGACCTAGGAGGGCTGCTCGTTCGCATACCAGGCATGGTTCCCATGCCCCTCAACGCCTCGGAGGGGTCGGAGCTGGTGGTGCTCACCCGAAGCAAGCATGACTTCCGGGCCACCGCCGCCACCATTGCTGCCATTGCCGGCGCAGCTGCGGCGGCTGCCACCACCAGTGTCGCCTTAACACAGACTATAGCTACTGCCAATACTGTGGACTCCCTTGCTGGGCAGGTTGCCTCAGTGTCAGAAGTACAAAACACGATGAACAATCACCTGCGAGTTGCAGTACTTAACCTAAATCAACAAATTGGTCTCCTGCAAGAGCAAACTGAAATGCTATGGGAACTCAACATTTTGTGATGCTCACCCACATACCGCCATGTTTGTGTCACCCCTGCTGTTGTACAAAACTATAGTGCTGAGATTCAAGAACTAAATGGCTATCTGCGGGGTCCCTGGGATGCAAAATTTCTTAACTATAGTCATTCCCTCACTGTTTCAATAATAAGTATCAACAACACCAAAGTGCCCCCTGTAGGCGCCCAGACGTTTTTGCATGGTGTGCTTGCAGGGTTAGGGATGTTGAAAGATTGGTCTGGGGTTATTGCCCTAGCCGGTGGGTTCCTCTTATTACTGCTTGTGATGTGCATGTACATGCCACAGAAGTTCCATTCCCAAGAACAGCAGGCGCTGGTCATGAGACAAGTGCTTCTGGCTACCTTTCAAGATGCCCCAACAGCCAGGTATGGCTGTCCATGTTAGAGAGGAACCAGTGAACCAATAACGGGTAAGATCGGGGTGCTCTTGGACCAACCTAAGACAGAGGCCTAGCCTTAGCTGCTAGCGCGCTCGATGACGGCTAAGGCCAAGGCGGTGTCCTGACAACCTAAGACAGGCCTGCTTCAAAGCAAAAAAGGGGGATCTGTTCGTAGCTGGCCCTTTGGTAACAACTGGCCCTTTAAAGGAACTGTGCCGCAAGTACCCCAAAAGAAAATGACCCTGAATATGCCTGGTTACCAAGGCGATGGCTAACCACAAGCCCACCTGGTACAGACCACTCCGCCCTTGCGTCTGGCACTGCCCCTTTCTAGCCCGTGAGAATGTTCCTCGACAGGAGGTGGGAGAGGTCTACAAGAAGCCTGTGTAAGAAAAATAAAGTTGTCACTCTGCATACCATGTAGGGTGTCCGCGTCTGTCTGTGTGCCTGGGTCTGTCTTTGTGTTCATCTCCAGGCCCTCTCCTCTCGCGGCTCGCCTTGCACCGCTGGTTGGGTGCACTGAAGGTCTGGCTTTTATCCGGAGCGAGGTTTCCACATTAACTCCTGTTAATCAGTTGTTCTTTGTCTGCCAAATGCCATTTCTATCTACCGCTTATTTCTCCCTTCTTTTAGGGGAAAATCTCATGTATTAAAGCTCTGTATGCTCTTTTTTTTCTCTCCTGTTCCATTAGTGCAGATTGTTAATTAAAGGAAACCAGTTATTCCTGTATTAATACCACTTCATAACATTTTGCTGATTATCTTTTCTTTTTCTTTCTTTCTTTTTGTTTTTCTTTTCTTTTCTTTTTTTTTTGGTTCTGTTGATGGCTGTTGGTCCTGCTGTTGCTTAAACCTACACAGGCCAATTCCTGGCTACAATTTTTAGAAATTTTTTACCACGAACTTACATATTTTTCCTGGTTTGATTGCTACTAGTAAATCTTGGCTGGTTTTTTTCTTTTAACCTTTTAAGATTTATTTTTACAGACATTGGAACAATATTTGTGATCCTGAATTATTTTGCCAGCTTTACCCAGATATTTCTTCTTAATTAATTTTTACTAAAAATATTTAGCCCAGAAATGATACTGATACCCCACAAAATAACTAGCATGTGTATTACCAGATAATCTAGTGCTCATTAAAGATGGTACCTTCACAACTGCATTTACTACCACTACCACGATAGCAGAATTTGAGTGATAAAGAATACAGGAATCCTTCCAAATGCCTTGCAGCCAGAAGAGGGGGGAAATCATGTTCTCCCAGAAGTCTGTATCTTCTCTACTTGTTCAGAAGAAGCTGTTATGCTCAGGACCAAGGATGTGCATTTTCTGGGCTCCTATAATTTACAAAAGAGTTGCATAACTGTTTAGCTGATAGACTCTACTGCCATCTTCTCTCTCTTTCTAGTTGTAGTGTGTTGACGCCCAGAAGACATTTGTTGTGATAGTAACTCTCGCTTCTAGGAAGTGTAATATTACAACAGACATTGTCTATCTATCTTAGCCATTGATGCCCCATCTTAGAGGCCTGCTTAGTTTCTCAAAGATCTCTCTGTGCACACTAGGTTCCAGAAAGCTCGGGACTGTGCCATTCAAGGTGGAAGGATTCGCGTCCCTGGTAAGCAGTGGAGAGATCCTCTGTGGATTAAGACCTTTAGTTTCTCTTAAAGGATGAATGGATATTACAAGTCCCACGATTCCATAAAACCTTTATAGCTTTCAAATAGCAGAATGTCCATCAGCCAATTCTGTGATTTTACTATGTTTGTCTTTTGCAGAAATCCATGTGAAACCTCAAATGTTCCTTTTACGAGTTCTTTTGTTACACACATATGTTTCTGGTTAAATTAGTGGTGGTTAAATCTGGAAAAGATATCTGTAATTAGAGTCTGATTTGTGAAGTTCAAAAAAAGGGGGTTAGCACATTCTCTATCACCTTTTCTCACAAACAACTTGTTTTACCTTCAAGGACGGTGGCTCAACACAATAGCTCCCAGGATTCTCCAGAAGGAAAATTTACACTTACTGCCATATTGTTAGAAAAAGAGGAGACTTCTAGCTGTGTTTCTCTCCTCAAATTCAAGTGGATACTCTATGTAATAATTCACATAACTTTTATGGTGTGTTAGCTTTCAAAAAACCACACACATAACCAAATGTAATCCTCAAACCAGTAATTTCACTCATGACGGGTAAGTATTATAATTATTTTCCTCATTTATTTTAAAAGAAAGAGAACTAGAAAAATTATGCCTTTTGTCAAACCAAGAGAGAGAAAGTGAAAAACTACCTCCTTCTGTAGAAAACTACATACCAAAGGGCCTGCACTGCTCTCCTGTCCAAGTAAAGGACCTAGTTGCTTTATACGCTGTGCCACACACTTAACCACTGAGAAGGAAGGTGACAGAGAAGAAGGAGAATAGATGGAAATCCTTTTTCAAGTCTAAAAGAGTCTTGACACAGTTTCTTCTCAGATTCCCAAACTACCCATCCTGACATTTCTTCCCATTACCATAGCTCACCTAAGATTGATGAAGGAGTAAATGGATATCTTAGGTCATAAGCAAAAATAAAAAGTATTTTTCCCTACTTCTTTACCCTCAGTATGCCCTTTACATTTAATTCCTCAATTGCGAAGTAATATTTGAATAATAAAAAATTAAATACACCCATGGGAACATTTTATTCTATGATTATATTTCCAAAAGTTAAACATGGCTATTGAAAACATTGACACCACTTTTTAAAAATATATGCAAAGTTGGGATCTAGTTGCCACTTTTATGAAATTAAACCAAAGTTTTAAAGCAAGTGAAATATTACTCTATTGAATGTATGCTGTAAGTTGAGATGAGCTATGAGGATAATAAAAATTCACACTAGGATAAATAAAAAATCCTATAAAAAATCTCAAAGCATAACTTTCAGAAATCCCTTAAGATTCAGAGTTGTTTTTCTGATGAAATGCGGGACCTATTTAAGGACCTAATTTCATATATCTTCTCAGTAGTGTATATATATATGTGTGTGTGTATGTATGTATGTATGAGTGTGTGTGTGTGTGTGTGTGTGTGTGTGTGTGTGTGGTTTAAAGGCAAATTTCTCAACCTCATCACTATTAGCATTTAGGCTGGATAATTCTTTGTTGTAGGATGTTCAGGAGTGCCCCCAGTCTCTACCCACTGAATGCCATAACACTCCCTCCCTCCAAAATCCATAATTGTGGCAATGAAAAATGCTTTCAGATATTACCAAATGTCCCCCTGGGGACAAAAATCATATCCAGTTGAAAGCCGTGGCTTAAGTAATACAAAAATATAGTAGTTCTAATATTCACTCATTCTAAAAATTTAATATAGAGCTAAAAATATTCAATTCACACAACTATTTTTTTAAGATTTTATTTATTTATTTGACAGAGAGAAACACAGCTAGAGAGGGAATACAAGCAGGGGGAGTGAGAGAGGGAGAAGCAGGCTTCCCGCTGAGCAGGGAGCCTAATGTGGGGCTTGATCCCAGGACTCCAAGATCATGACTGGAGCCGAAGGCAGTCACTTAACCAACTGAGCCACCCAGGCGCCCCACAATTCACACAACTATTAAATGAGTTTCTGATAAATTCTAGGCGATTAAATCTCTTTTAAAGATAAGTTACTTGTCTCATGCATGGTCACATAATAGGTAAGTGGTCAGGCCAGGCATCCATGCCAGATTGATTGACTATAAATCCTGTCTTCCTGTGGTTACAAATGAGATACCTCAGCATCTTATAGCGTTACAAAGAGGTATGGACCGACATCTTTGGAATGAAAGAAGATTGAGAGAAGGCAATAACAAACCACACTGGGTCTTATTGGACAGGTATGTTTTAATCAGACTGAGAAAAGTGAGGTATTTCCAAGTGAAAGAACCAGCAAGGAGTTAAAATAATCTTCGCATGATGCCCCTGCAGAGGAAGAGCTTGTAGAAGGCAAAGCTGGCCAAGTAGCCTGGAGTCAGAGTTGCAAGTTCTTGTATGACAAGCTAATTTTTTTACTTTAGGTTACATTTTTAGATGACTGAAAGGCCCTCAGATTTTTAAGCATGGCAGTAATACCATTTCCATTCTAAAAACGTAAGGCTATTACAAGTTTAGAGGATGTTTGGGGAAGAAAGAAGCTAGGGAGAAAGGCATAGGTAAGAGAAAATGGCCTGATATCAGGCGGTAAGTGGTCATGAGGATAAGAGAAAATGGACCAAGAAGCCATTTACAAAGCAGACCTGACAATGGATTTGGGGAACACTAAGCATGGAGAATGAAGGTATGAAAGAAGGCATCAAAGGGCTCCTGGGTTGTACAGTCAGTTGAGTGACCAGCTCTTGGTTTAAACTCAGTTCATGATCTCTGGGTTGTGGGATCAAGCCTCACATAGGGTTATGTGCTGGGCATGGAGCCTGCTTGATATTTTCTCTCTCCCTCTCCCTCCCCACCCCCATTTGTGTGCGCTCTCTCTC
>PITA01022226.1:0-30837 GCA_004023965.1 Spilogale gracilis | reverse complement strand
AAATGGATGAAAGACCTCAACGTGAGGCAGGAATCCATCAAAATCCTGGAAGAGAACATAGGCAGTAACCTCTTTGACATCGGCCACAGCAACTTCTTCAAGACCCGTCTCCAAAGGCAAAGGAGACCAAAGCGAAAATGAACTTCTGGGACTTCATCAAAATAAAAAGCTTCTGTACAGCAAAGGAAACAGTCAACAACACAAAGAGGCAACCCACAGAATGGGAGAAGATATTTGCAAATGACACTACAGACAAAGGGCTGGTATCCAAGATCTATAAAGAACTACTCAAACTCAACACCGAAAAAGAAGATGAACACATCAAAAAATGGGCAAGAGACATGCCCGTAGAAGATATACAAATGGCTAACAGACACATGAAAAAATGTTCAGTGTTACTAGCTATCAGGGAAATTCAAACAAAACCACACTGAGATACCACCTTACACCAGTCAGAATGGCCAAAATTAACAAGACAGAAAACAACAAGTGTTGGAGAGGCTGAAGAGAAAGGGGAACCCTCTTACACTGTTGGTGGGAATATAAACTGGTGCAGCCGCTTTGGAAAACAGTGTGGAGATTCCTTAAAAAATTAAATATAGAGCTACCCTATGACCCTGCAATTGCACTACTGGGTATTTACCCCAAAGATACAGATGTAGTGAAAAGAAGGGCCATATGTACCCCAATGTTCATCGCACAATAGCCACAATCGCCAAACTGTGGAAAGAGCCAAGGTGCCCATCAACAGATGAATGGATAAAGAAGATGTGGTACATATATACAATGGAATACTATGCCTCCATCAGAAAAGATGAATATCCAACTTTTGTAGCAACATGGAATGGACTGGAAGAGATTATGCTGAGTGAAATAAGCCAAGAAGAGAAAATCAAGTATCACATGGTTTCACTTACTTGCGCTGCCTGAGGGGTAACCTGGAGGATAATGGGAGAAGGAAAGTAAATGGGAAGTAGGGTAATCTAGGGAGGGAAACGAATCAACAGAGACTTTGGACATAGAAGCAAAGTGAGGGACTTGGAGGGAGGGGGTGGAGGGATGGGAGAGCCTGGTGGTGGGTACTGGGGATACCTAAAGCATGGAGCATTGGGTGTGGGGAATGGGGAATGAATCTTGGAGCACTGGAAAAAAAAAATTTAGTAACAATAAAAAAAAAATCAGGGCTTCTGGGTGGCTCAGTTTGTTAAACACCTGCCTTTAGCTCAGGTCATGATCCCAGCATCCCAGGATCCCCTGCTTCTCCCTCTCCCTCTGCTCCACCCCCAACCCGCACCACTTGTGTTCTCTCTCCTATGCTCTCTCTCCCAAATAAATAAATAAGGAAATAATAATAACTGTGCTTAAGAAAAGAAAATAAGAACCTAAAACCACTGTATAAGGAAACAAAACAGCTATAATTAAAATCAAAATAATTTTAATACTACATTTGTTTTCTCATGGGCTACCCACTGAGCTCAAATGTAATACTATGTGTGAAAATAAATTATATGATTTATGCAAAATACAAAATATAATAAATGTATTATTGCTATTATTAAGGGCAAGGAGAAATGCAAACAATCTAAATTAAAATAGAATTTGGAAAGTTTGGCATATTAAATATATAAATCATATTTACTGTCATGTTTGTGTATGCATGCATGTGTATGTGTGGGGGGTATGTTTGTGTACTGTGTTGTTTGTTTATTGTTTTTTAGAGAGAGGGAGAGCATGAGCAGGGATAGGGTCAGAGGGACAGGGAGAGAGAGACTCTCAAGGAGGCTCCATGCTAAGCTGGACACCGGGCTCAATCTCATGACCTGAACCAAAATCAAGAGTCAGACTTTATCCAACTGTGCCACCCAGGCACCCTTTCTTTGCTTCTTTAACATACTTTTCTTAGGTGATCTCCTCACTTGGCATAGTTATAAATTCAGTACTTATTCTGTCAACTCTCAAATGTTTACTTTATCCCTGAGTGCTTGACTTGTATTTCAAACTACTTATCTGATATCACAATTAGATCCTTCATATACCACTCAAATGTACCTGTTTTAAAAAAAAAAAAAACGGAACTCCAGATTTTCCACCCTGATCTCTTCCTCAAACTCATCCCTTTCTTTGCCACCTTAGCAAATGGCATCAAAATCCATCTAGTTATTTCTTCTGAAAGCAAAAGTGCAATTCCTTTCTGTCTTTTCCACCCTGTATCCAATTTTTCAGTAAATTCTGGGGACTGTATCCTGACATTATTCTCCAAATCTGTTTACTCTCCATCTCTACTTTTTAAAAGTCTGAGTTCAGTTTACTATCCTATCTTACCTATAAAATAGCTTAGTATTTTTTCTTTATGTCTACTATTTTTCTTTTCATATCATTCCCCACAAAATGGCAAATATACTTTTAAATTAAATCTGATCATGCCATTTCTCTGCTTAAAACCCATCAATGTCTTATAATTTTACTAAGAATGTCAAGCAGACTTCTTTTCATGACCTACAGATCACACATGCTCTGGTCCCTGCTTCCTTCTTTAAATTCATTGCAGGCCCCTCCTGCAAGAGTTCTCTATGTTATTGACACTCTTTGCTTTTTAAAGTTTAATGAGCCCATCAAGCTCTTTTCTTTTCTTTTTTAATTTAATTTTATTTTTTCAGTGTTTCAAGATTCATTCTTTATTCCCCATGACCCAGTGCTCCATGCAATAGTGCCCTCAGTACCCACCACCAGACTCTCCCATCCTCCCACCCCATTCCCTCCAAGATCCTGTTTGTTTCTGAGTCCAAATAGAATTTGTTTCTCTCCCCGAATTACCCTACTTCCCATTTCCTTTTCTTCTCCTATTGTGCTCTATATTACCCCTTTGCTGAGTGAAATAAGCCAAGTAGAGAAAGTCAAGTATCACATGGTTTCACTTACATGTGGCCCATCGAGCTCTTTTCAAACTAGATTGTTCGTAGTCATTGCTGCATCAGCATGAAAGTCTTATTTTTGTAGGCTTCAATGTCAATGCCATGAAAGTTTCATTGTTGTCTTTTTTCTCATTCATTGTTGATTTCCCAGTACCTAGAATGGTACCTGTTATACATTAGGTGTTTCTCCATGCATTGTTGAAATAGCTGCATGATTACATTTCATCCATAAGGTTTTAGCTGCAATTTCCTTTCCTCAGATGGGCTTTTCCAAAGCACTGTTTCTAAAGTTGCCCCCTCCCCACAAGATTAAATTGCACTTCATCCCTTATCATTTTAATGATATTCCATACCATTTTAATTTCCTTCACAGCAGTTTTCACAATCTGCAATTATCTTGTTGACTTATTTCTTTATTATTGTCTATATTCTTTAGTGGAATACAAAATAAATTCAGTGAGGGTATCTTCTGCTGGCTTGTTTACACTGAAACTTTAATGCCCAACACACAATCTGTATACAATAATCCTATACAAAAATTCCCAGTAAATATTATGAAGCAAAAGTAACAAATAAATGGACAAAATGGGCAATATGGAAAGATTTCTGAGGAAAAAATTAGAGAAGGTGAAATCAAAAAATGCCAAATTGCTAGGATCTTATATTAACTCATCTGGAGATTACAATTTGTTCTTCCCTTTTATTTTTTCCCCTTGTTCTGAGCCAATTTCCTATCCATGACAAATGTTCCTCTAACCTCTAGTCGTCTTTGTAGAAATTTTTTTCCAGTCTTTGATATGGAAATTTTCAGTGTGCTTTGGAAATTTAAATAGCTTAGATTAATCAGAGAGTTTTTTTCTCAATAAACCAGGAATGTGTTTCCTCTCAGAATTTTATCAAAATGTTTCATATGTTTGAACTTGACTCATATCTATCCCTATGGTTTATATGGTCATCAAACTTCTATGAAAAAATATTAACTACCATAGTTTTGAGTCTCTAATGTAAGATACAATCAACAAGTGCCCAAAATATGAATGTAAAGATCAGTGATTATCCCCTTTCCAGACCAAAAAATAGATTACCAGCATGAAAGAAAGAAAGAAAGAAAGAAAGAAAGAAAGAAAGAAAGAAAGAAAGAAAGGAAGAAAAGAAAGGAAGAAAAGAAAGAAAGAGAAAGGTTACCAGCACTACAGAATACCTACTCCCTTACACACTCTCAATCTCTATCCATTCCCTTTTCCACTAGAGTTTGGTTTGATTTAAAATTTATATAAATGCAATAACAAAATATGTATTTTTTTGTGCCTGGATTGTTTCTCACAACACTGAGAATCATCCACATTGTTATGAGTAGCAGTATTTTTGTTCTTTGTCATTGCTGGTTTTTATTACACTGGAAAGAGATATCACAATTTATCTCTTCCTTTCACTGTTGATGGAAATTGGATTTGTTTCCAATTTTTAGCTCTCACGAATAATGTGAAAGTTCTTCTACAAGCCTCTTGAGATACATGTGCAAACATTTCTATTGGGAATATTCTATAATGGAACTGCTATCATAAAGAATGTTTATGTGCAGTTTTAGAAAATATTACTTAATAATTTCTAAATTCTTGGTATCGATATAACATTAGCCAAAAAAATATGAGAATTAGTTGCTCCATGCCCTTGCCATCTCTTGGTACTAAAAGTCCTTTTAATTTAGCTATTCTAGTAGGTACGTGGTAGGGTCTTATGTTTTAATTTAATTTTCCTGATCATTAGTATGTTCACAAATTTTCATAGATTTGTCATTTGAGTATTACTCTCTTGCCCATTTTTCTTCTGAGTTGTGTCTTTTTTCCTTACTGATCTACTATGTGGGTTTCATTTATCCAGCATATAAGCTACATTTCAGTTATATGTATAGGGAGTATATGTGCTCACTTTTTTTTTTTTACTTCTTTTTTAACTTTCTTGATGCCATCTTTAGATGAACACAATTCCTATACATTAGGGTGACTTGATTTATCACTTTCACCCTTATTTTTAAAACTTACTGTTTCCTGTTTAAGAAATTTTACTCAAGATTGTGACTATATGATTTTAAATTCTTATCAAACTATATTGCTATCTTTTTCCTATTTATATCTACACTTGATTTAGAATTGTTTTTGTGTGTGGTGTGAGGTAGGGGTTAAGAGTCAATTTTTTCCATTTGGGTACCCAATTAAATCATCACCATTTATGGTTTCTTTCTTTCCCCCATTGTGTTTTAGGACAACTTTGGCATAAATCAAATGAGTATATTCGTGGTCTCTCTATCCTGTTAAATTTTTCTATTTTTCTATCCTTGTGCCAAAACAACATGAAGTTATTGCAGCTTTATAGTGTTTTGCTTTCAGTGGAAAAAACACCACACCTTATTTTCCTTCAAGAGTGTTTTAACCATTTGGTTTCTTAAAAAAATATAAAAATATATATAATATATTTCAATATATATATTAAAATATATAAAATATATATAAAATAAAATAAATATATATTTTAAATATATTTAAATATATGTTTAAATATATAGGGCACCTGGGTGGCTCAGTGGGTTAAAGCCTCTGCCTTCGGCTCAAGTCATGATCTCAGGGTCCTGGGATCAAGGCCCACCTTGGGCTCTCTGCTTGGCGGGAGCCTGCTTCCTCCTCTCTCTCTGCCTACTTGTGATCTTTCTCTGTCAAAAAAATAAATAAAATATTAAAAAATATATATATTTATATATATATGTATATATATATAGTTTAAGTTTACAACAAAATTGAGAGGAAAATACAGAGATTTCTCATATATATCCTACCCCCACACATGCATAGCCCTCCCTGTTATCTACATCACTCACAAGAATGATAGTTTTTTTACTAAGAATGAACTTACAGTTACTCATTATAATTACCCAAAGTCCAAAATTTACCTTGGGGCTCACTTTTGGTTTTGTACATTCTATGAGTTTAGACAAATGTATACGGACATATATTTGTCATTATAATATCACACAGAGTATTTTTACTGTATTAAAAATTTGCTATGCTCTGTTTCTTCCCTTCCCCACCCTGGGAACCACTGATTCTTTTGTTATCTCCATAGTTTTGTTATCCCAGAATGTCATAAAGTTGAAATTACATAGTATGTCACCTTCTCAGATTGACTATTTTAACTTAAAAATATGAATTTAAAATTCCTTGGGGCACCTGGGTGGCTCAGCTGGGTGCCTTCAGCTCAGGTCATGATCCCGGAGCCAGGATCCAGCCCCACAATGGGCTCCTTGCTCAGTGGGAGGCCTGCTACTCCCTCTCTCACTCCCCCTGCTTGTGTTCCCTCTCTGGCTGTGTTTCTCTCTGTCAAATAAATAAAATCTTTAAAAAAAATAAATAAAAATAAAATAAAATTCCTCCATGTATTTTTATGGGCTGATAGCTCATTTATTTTTAACATTGCATAATATTCTGTCACTTGAATATATCACAGTTTACTTACTAAACGATAATCTTGGTTGCTTCCAAGTTTTGGTAATTATAATTTTTTACAACATTTTGTTTATTTATTTTTGTGAGAGAGAGAGAAAGAGAGTGTGTACACATGCAAGTGAATGTGAATGGTGGGGAGAAGCAGGCTTTCTGCTGAGCAGGGAGCCCAATGTGGGACTTGATCCCAGGACTCTGGGATCATGACCTGAGCCGAAGGTAGATGCTTAACCAACTGAGCCACCCAGGTGTCCAAGTTTTGGCAGTTATAAAAAAAGCTGCTATACATGTTCATATGCACGTTTTTGTGTGGATATACGTTTTCACTCCGTTGGGTAAATAACAAGAAGAATGTATTTTCATTGCTTTATTGAGTGATGACTGAGGACCCTAGGTTGGAAATAGGAGAAAAAAAATTAGCAAAGCAAATTTACCATTAAAATTCAAAGAGACGCCAGTAATTATTTCATTTGTGCAGGCCATCCCTTGCCATGTTATTATGTACTATGCACATATCTCTAATTCTTGCACTGAATTAGAATGTTTAGATTAAATCTAAAAACCAGTGGTATCTGAGTCTCTATCTTCTTCTACTTCAGAACAAAGTTTAATTCTTCATTTTTATCCATACAATAAGTAATTATTGATGGCTACCTATGACACAGACGGTAGAGATATAACAATGACTGAAACAAATTTAAATCCTTGCTTTCATGGATTTTACACTCCAGGAGAAAGACATACCAAGCTCATCAAGGACGTCTTTTCAACAGAATGTTTCCCCTGGGAATCCTGTACCTTGTAGACTGTTCGGCTGCAGTGCCAGGGAAAGTTTATGATACAGTGAATTGGGCCCCTCATTAAGAGTCCAGGACCTGAGTTTGAGTCCCAGCCTTATTATTAAAACTTGTAGGACCTGAGGAGCCTGTCCTCTGTGAGGGTCCATGTCCACCATAGGGATTAGTGAGACTAAATTCACCAGATTGTCAAAGGGAATTAAATCAGATGATAGACATGAAAAAATAATTTACAAATTAAAAAATTATATACATATTTATAAATCAATTTCAGGTGATCGACTTCTTCATAATATTAAGACTTTCAATATATTCATAATATTTCATTTTGTATAACTTAAAATTTCTATCTATGAAGATTAATAATTTTCTGTGTGGGGGGTATTACACAGAGTTTGCACATTTATTTTGAGTGTTTGGAATTTTTATTCCTCTGCAAGTGGCATCTTTACATATTTTAAAAAATCATGTGTTTGTTCTTGTTTAAAAGTAAGTACTACTGTCGCTAAAAAGTCCCTTTTTGAAAATATAATGGTAGATAGTTTGGAACTACATAGACAACAAAGGTAATGCATATTTTGAAGATAAAATTCACATAGTTTTTTATGTTGTTTATGAATCATTCATTCATTGAAATTTTAATGACTACCTTTCATTTACCAGATACCATGAAAGTCAAGTGGAGACATAAAACAGTTCCAATACAATGAAATTTTTCTGCAGTACAGGTATATATACAAAATCTCTCTCTCTCTCTCTCTCTCTCTCTCTCTCTCTCTCTTTCTCTCTCTCTATGGAATTATATATGTATGGAAATATATATATGGAAATCACTTTAAAATATGCATGCACATAAATCACTCAAGGGAGAAACTAAAAAATATGCTTAGCTATACATGACCATATTTTTAAGATACAATCAATTTATCTACTATTTTCAAATTAACTAAAAGTACTTTAACTCCTTTTTGCATTAATGAGAAATTCTTCATTTATGCTATCCTATTAAAACTTGATTTCATTCTTACCTGGTAATTTTTGGAAAGTATTCCCTGCATTCACAGGGATTTTTGAATTTTTTCTATTTTTTGCAAGAATTTTTGAGAGCTACCTTTTTACTTAGAGTTGAGAATCCTGAAGTAACTCCTTGGAGGTAAAAATTTTGTTTGTGTGGAAAAGAAGAGAGCAGGAAGAAGGAACCAACTTTAATCCTATTATAGAAGGTCTACTGTTTAATCTTCCTGTCCTCTAAAAATAAGTGCAAATCCCCAAATTAGCAAATTATGTTGGCATGTTTGCACTTGGACATTGAATGCATTACATATTATCTATCACTCATTAACATTATTCATCATCATAGAACATTTTATAATAGCACTTACATTTGATCTATTTCCTCTAATAAGGATTTTACTATGTTTTTATCAGGATTGTTTTACTAGTATGTCAAACATTGTGTCTGGAAGAAGAGAAAGAACAGTTCAACCTTTTTTCTATAAGCACACGGGATAAAGGGCTGAGCACTTCAGTCAAGAATTGATCTGGGTTAAGGCTGTGTTGGAGTCTGAGGTATGGCTCAGTTCACTTCTAGTTTTAAATCGCTCAAAAGTAAGAATTCTGCTGTGCTGTTGTAGGTCTTTCTCGCTAGTGGGAATTTATTCTTTTTTAAAATTGAAGTATAGTTGGCACAAAATATTACAGTAGTTTCAGGTGTACAACACAGTGATTTGACAGCTCTGTATGTTAGGCTATGATCACCGCATGAGTAGTTACCATCCGTCACCATGCAATGCTATTGTAATATAATTGATTATATTCCCTATGCTGTACCTTTCATTTATGTAAGTTATTTATTTCATAACTGGAAGCCTGTGCCTTCCATTCCCCTTTACCCATTTTGCCCATCTCCCCACCCAACTCCCCTGTGGCAGTTAACCATTAGTTTGTTTTCTGTATTTATGGGTCTGTTTCTGCTTTTTAAATTTGTTTTTTTTAGATTCCATATGTAAGTGTAACCATATGGTATTTTTCTTTCTTTCTGGCCTATTCCACTTAGCATAATACCTTCTGTGTACATACATGTTCTTGCAAATGACAAGATCTCATTCCTTTACATGGCTGTGTAACATTCTATCATGTATTGGTATATACACACACAGAAACACATCCCACATTTTCTTTATTCTTTATCCATTCATCTATCAATGGATACCTGGTTCACTTTCATATTTTAGCTATTATAAATAATGCTGCAATAAGCAAATATCTTCTTGAATTAGGATTTTAGTTTTCTTTGGGTAAATACCCAGTAGTAAAATAACTGGATTATATGGTAATTTCATTTTTAATTTTTTGAGGAACCTCTAAACTGTTTTACACAGTGGCTGCATCAATTTACATTCCCACTGACAGTGACTGAGTGTTCTTTTTTCTCCACATCTTCACCTACATTTCTTATTTCTTGTCTTTTTTCATATTAGCTATTCTGACAGGTATAATATCTTATTCTGGTTTTGATTTGCTTTTTCCTGAAGATGAGTGATTTTGAACATCTTTTTATGTGTGTGTTGGCCATCTGGATGTCTTCTTTGGAAAAATGTCTTTTCAGGTCTTCTGGCAATTTTTAAATCAGATTGTTTGGTTTTCTGGTGTTGAGTTGCATAAGTTTTTTTTATATATTTTGGAGATTAACCCTTTATTGGATATCACTTACAAATAACTTCTCCCCTTGAGTATGTTGCCTTTTCGTTTTTTTAAAAATATCTTCTCTACTTTGCAAAAGCTTTTTTTTTTTTAAGTATGGTCCCAATAGTTTATTTTTGCTTTTTTTTTTTTTTTTTTTGCCCAAGGAGACATATCTAGAAAATGTTGGTAAGGCTGCTGTCAAAATGATTATTGCCAGTTTTTTTTTTTATGAGTTTTAGGTCTCACATTTCATGGTTTTTGGCCTCACATTTAGATCTTTAATTTATTTTGGGTTTATTTTTGTGTATTTGAGTATATTAATTGAAGTGAAAATAGTAATTGAGGTGAAAAATTGTCTGTTCTTTGCCCCTTTGAGATGTATGCCCATGCAGGTGTCTCCGCCAACTCTGTGCTATGACAGTGTTGTTAACTCAGCTTCACCAGGGACAAAGCATTTTGTACATGAAATGGAGATACTTTTATACTGCTAGATGAGTTTCTGGGATATCTAACACTTCCTGTTATATATAAAGGTATTTGTCTACCCTGTAGAGGAACATTAATAGCAGTGGACTCAAACAACTATTGTTAGAAGCTTTTTTAGAGAATACCTTTATTTTCCTTTATTGGACTTCCTTACAGAGGTTTCTTGCTTTATTGCCATTAATTTTCTAGGCTGGTATATTTTTGCACTCTGGTCAAAGGTAGAAAATGATTTCCAAATTATATGCAAACATTTAGTGGGTAATATTAAATTATTTTCATGACAAGGGAAATGGTGTTTGCTGTTACAGACTGTTTATGTTCCTCCAAACCCATATGTTGAAACCCTACCCTTCTCTCCTGTGATAATATTAGGAGGTGGGGCCTTGAGAATTAATTAGGATTAAATGAGGTTATGAGGGTGGAGCACTCATGAATGGATTTGTGTCCTTCTAAGAGTCATGGCAGAGCTTGCTTCCCCTCTCTACTCTCCACCATGTGACAACACACCAAGAAGCTGGCAGTCCTTAATCCAGAAGACAGCTCTCACTAGAACCCAACCAGGCTGGCTACCTGATCTTGAAACTTCAGCCACCAGAACTGTGAGAAATAAACTACTGTTGTTTATAAGCTACCCAGTACTTTTGATAGAGCAGCCTGAATGGACTAAGACATTTGCCTTCCATTTAGTTATATCATGACTGTTGTTGTAAAACTGGACAAAAAATATTCTTAATAAGTAATTCGGTGCATCTGAAATCCAGTGTTATTTATCAGTTTCTTTTTGTGTTTGAAATTATCTTACATCTACTTTGGTCCATGTAAGTCAATGTTCTGTGGCCGAGGTATAGGCGTGGTACACACCTGTGGTGGCATACATAGCAGGTGGGTCTGTACCTGATGCAAGGTTATATCTAGAAAGGTTAAGAGTCACTGTGGATGAGTTCCCGCCACCCTCACACTACAGATGTGAAATGACATGAAGTGACTTGTCAAGATCACGAGTTCCCCCAATGACAGTATTGACACAAGTACCGTATTATAGACACCAAAGTAGTGCTTTTCACAGTATCTCTGGTGTGAAACTGTAAAGAATTGCATAGGAGATGGCAGGAGCAGATGACATCAATCTTGATGTAATTCTCTACTTAAATGACAGTTGACTCCACCAAGAAATAAAGAGTGGTAACTGTTTTATTATTAGAAGTTGTGTGATTTGTGATTCTTAAATAAGGTAGCTTTTTCCTTAAAATCAGGTCCTTTTACTATCTAAGAATTGTAGAAATAAAGGGGAAAATGTACAATGAATTTTATAAAATAAGTGGTGATAATTGGCAAAAATGTATTCTGTACTTCATTTAAGCATTGTTTCATTAGATAACATATAAAAGCAAGAGGAGTAGAATAAACCATCTGGGTTGAAGGCCGTAGGAGGAGACTTGGTTGGAAGCTTGTACATTAAATGAAAATATTTGTACTAGAAGAGTTTGGTTTTTGTATGCATGGTAGCAGGCAGTTAGTTTCTTGGCTGTGCTAACTCGTGTTTTTTAATTCACATCTAAATATCTGGCATTTGAAAGCACTCTTAAAAATGCAATATGTAGATGAACTTACTTACAATACAGGAAACTGAAGACACTGGGTAAGTTATGAAAAACCTATGCTTGTGAACCATCTTCACTTCTTTCCCTGCCCCAAATGTCCTTTATCCCCTACTGTATTTCCTTAGGGGACTTATTTTCAAGCAATCATTTAATGAGGGATACTATGTGCTAGATATTTTACTAGGTGACTTAAACAGATTATTTCATTTAATTCTTAAAAAAACTCAGAGAGAGAAATTTATCTGGACCTGCCATGAAGCCTTTTCTTGATGTAGAACCCCCTTGAAACTGACAACTCAAACCTGGTATATTTTGTTCCAAAATCTAAAAAGACCCACCAAGCATTGTGCCTCTTTCTTTGTGGTAAGTGATGGAAGGTATAACAACCTTCGCTCACTTTCTAAGAAATAGCTTGACATTTCATAGGTACTGGACTTTGAAATACTTCGCCAGTGTGGCAGACCTCTGAAACTTTTCAGGCCTAGCTTCTGCCCTCTGACATACATGGGTTTTACAAGGTATCTGGGTTCTTGTTCCTGATGCCCAGGTGCTTTTGTTAAAGCATCATCAATATAATGAATAAGCCTAGGTATACTATCTATGTCACATAAAGACTATAAAGAAATATATGATGATAGAAGCCCTGAGGCAAAATGGTAAAGATACTTTGCCTCTGTGAAGTAACTGCTTCTGATTATCTTTGTTAGATTAAAAATATTAGGTTAATTCAATAACTGTAAACTAGCAGCTGGGACTGTAGTGATTTTTCCTAATCCTTAACTGCAGATTAAGTTTATGGAAACGCTCAGTCTCTAAGACTCCAAGACCTGTCAAACTTGTATAACAGCCAAATGGGCTATTTAAATGGACATTGTAAACAACTTCCCCCTTTAAAAATCTTTTGTTACGGAGCTAATTTTTTCACTTGACCCGGGCATGTGGAATTACTTTTGGATTGCTGTACTTTGAGGAGGGTGGGGGGAAGAAAGAGTGAGAAGAGGGGAAGCTTTACTGAAAGTAGAGAAAGTAATCACATGGGAAGGGCCACCTGGCAGAAGCTGAGACCTTCCTGGAGCTGGAGCCAATTGCTGGCATCTAGCAGGGAGTGACCCCAGAGGATACACCCATGTCCTGAATGCTACCGTCCTCCCTCACCCTCCCAAGATGCTGGTGCTTCCCAGTGGTCAAACCAACAAGAAACCCGAGTGGGTGGCAGCTATGGGGTTAAACCACAGAAATCAGCCTCCTGGAGAACAAGCAGAATGAATAAGGATGGAGAGACTATGATGGATAGGGAGATTGATTAATGAAAATAGTCAAAATACAGACCTTTTACAATTTAAGTACATTGCTGCTACTTGCAAGAGGAAAATAAACAAAAGCTCTAAAATGAGTGTATAGCAAATATATAGCATCAACAAATTTTTTTCAAACACGGATCTTATTCGATATTTTACTGACTCTATTCTTACATATCACTTACATGTTACATGGAAGCTCAGTTAGACTTCTGTCCCCAGTTTTGAATTTCTATACTTGAGACCACCTCTTCTATTCTTCTAATTCTTTCTTTGAAGTTGTTCACTTGAATCCCTTCATACAGAATGGCTACTTTTTACAGCATTTATATCCAAAATACCAAAAAAATTAACAAATAAAATTAAAATAAATCTGATTTCCAAGATTCTGTTGGTGAGTAAACATCATTCTACTGAAGTTCTTCTCCATTAATAAACTGCTTATATTTGCTTTCTTTTCTCAAGTACTAACCAGACAGTATTTCTGTTCTTTTCTTTGGCAGGATAAAAATATTTGGAAATACCTTGTCTTGATCCCAGCCATTTTATAAAAGAACTATATTTGCTTATTATTATTTTCCGTGTCAAGTAATCAAATATTTACCCTCCTCATAGCAGCAACAGCTGTTTTCAAATCCATTTACTTGCTTCGACAATAGAGTACTTCTGACTAATTTTTTTCATGCCCAAAGATGTGTATTTTACATTTACATGTTGGAAGGACCTCGTGCCAACAAAGTGACTATGGAATGGAGATATTTCTGTTCGGTCTTGTGTTTCTGGGTGGGGTTTTGAGCCAATAGAGTTTGAAATACCAAAATCATATATCTGGGATCTAATGTATAATTATTTCTTAATCAGAAATAAGTTTTAAGTAATAATTTAATTTGAGATTCCAAATATTTTAAGACACAATAAAACACTACCTCCTTCATGTTTCCATTTCAAAGAACACCCTGAACAGTACAGGGGATTGACATTCCAAAAGAAAGATAGTCCTACCATTGGCAAGAATCCTCATTCTATTCTGAAAGTATACAGGATAGAATTTAAGTGTTTAACGACTAGGGTGCCTGGTGGCTCAGTGGGTTAAAGCCTTTGCCTTCAACTCAGGTCATGATCTTGGGGTCCTGGGATCGAGGCCCATGTTGGGCTCTCTACTCAGCAGGGAGCCTGCTTCCTCCTGCCTCTCTGCCTACTTGTGATCTCTCTCTGTGGGAGCCTGCTTCCTCCTGCCTCTCTGCCTACTTGTGATCTCTCTCTGTGTCAAATAAATGAATAAAATCTTTAAAAAAGAAGAGGTTTAACAACTAAATGAAAATTTTAAGGAAACAGTTTAAAATTTAGAACACTTATTTCCTCCTTCATTGTTTTAGGGACTTTGGACTATGAGAAAAGAATGAAGTCAGCCATGGTAAAACATCTGGTTGAGTTTTGCTAGTTTTTTTTTTATATTTTAAGCATTCCAGCTTTCTTTATTTGAATGAACAATATTTAAGTGGGATAATTGTTACTATTCATAATGGTGATTTTTGAAAAGAGAACATCACATTATTTATGGAACCTTAGGAATGTGGGAAATTGTCCTTCAGTTAACTTGCTCAAACATTTCTGGTCAACATTGCACACCCCAGCAGAAATAGTGTGGTTTACAATGTGGATTTTCCAGATTTCAGTGACTCAGACTCTCTCCTCGACCATACTCAAGTTCAAAGTCTCAGTCTAAACATGGAACTCTTGTCCAGAAAGTGCACCCCTTAAAGAAAGGAATCTGGGCAAGGTCTGGCAGGTTTGTGAATAAAACACAGCAGTTACTTACACCAGAATAGGCTCCCACAGGAATAAAATATTTGCTTATCCCTTCAAGGGAAACCGCAACTATTAGAGACAAATAAAATTTGAGTTTGCTTTTAGTAGAAGAATATTCTTGTTTGATTTTGTTACATGGGAGTTTGGTTTTACAAAATGTGGAACAAATGGAAAAATTCACTTACCCATCAGTAGCAGTTTTTGCATATCTATTCTATGTGAAAAGTAAATAGAAAGTTGACAAAGTTAATTCCAAATTACCACTAATTTATGTGTTTTAGTGAGGTTAACTGATATGTTACTCCTTAGATAACTTAAACTTTTTGTTATGGTAAATTTTAATTGTGTAAAAAAAGTAGAGAGAATAGTATAATGACATTTTATTACTCATTTATCAAACTTTAACAATCTTGGACAGTGAATTAATTTTTCCTATCATAGTTTCAGAAATTTTGAGACCAACGAGTCTCCACAGTATCAAGCCCAGTGTGATGACAATATTTTACTGATGTGGCTTTTGAGGACTAAAGAAATTAAATGAGTTGACCAAAGTTATCCAGTGGCAGAGCCAGAAGTAGATCCCTGTCTTCAAATTGACACTTTAGTAGTATAAATCAGGCAAACTTTTTTTTTTTTGAGTCCTCAGTTGTTAAGCTGAAAAGTGGGAATAATAATCATAACTCAATTTGTTGCTTTGAGTGAAAGCCATGTAATGAACCTAGGTCCATCCCTGGAAAGTAGTAAGTCACCCCACAGATACTGGCTGCTCTCACTTCCACCTCAGACCCTAGCATCCTTGGTCACATATGGTAAGAAGAACCACTCCATTCAGCCCTTTGAGACCACCATGAGTTTGAAACCTCAGCCCTCGTGAAAAAAGTCTCTATTGGAAGTAATGGACTTTAGGGGAATGGTTGAGAAGCCCAGATGTGTAAACCTAGAAAAGAAGGTGGAAACATTAACAGAATCACCAGGTCTCAGAAACAAGCCCTCCGGAGTATAAAGCAAAATCCCAAAATGCAAACAGCTATGTGAACTAGACAAATCCCACAAACTGACACTCTGGCCGGAGCACTGTTCTTGTTTGTCTGAGGGGCCAGAAACCGTAGTGGAATTATGGGTAGAGCAGAACTGATGAGGGGAGTGACTAATACTGAAGGGGAATACACAACCAAAGGCAAAGGGAGGGAAAGGGGAGGTAGAGATTGGATCAAGATCTGAGGTCAATTTTTATTTCTCTCTTATGAGTTTTTTAAAAAATGCTACCTGAAAGAGTTTTGGATTTTGATTGTTGCTTCTTGTTTATGCATGAATTCTTTATGTAGATGTCAGGTGGTGGTACACCTTCTTAAAAATTTAAAAGCATGTGGAAGCTAACATCATTCATGTATGGAATCTGCACTGGAGTTTTATTCCAGGTCAGGGAGTAAGGTTAGATGGGGCTTGTCTGAAATACTGAGATGGATGGGCTGATCTGCTTTTATTCAAGTGTACTAAAACCATTTATCCACTTACTTCCTTTGAAGATGAAGTGAGACAATAAATTAAAGTTTTGTGTGCCTGTTATAACAATTCTCTTGCTTTTTAAAACATTATTTTTCTGAGTTTTTAAAAAAATTTTGTTTTATAATTTTTATTTTTATGAAAGTGTCCATTAGGTAATAATATCTTTGGCTGATTTATGTCTTCAAACTGCCTGTTATAAAATTTGAATCACTTTTCACTTAGCATAAGTTCCAGCTACATTGTTAGAAATGGCAAGATTTCATTTTTGATGGTTGCATAGTATTCCAGTGTGTGTGTGTGTGTGTGTGTGTGTGTGTGTGTGTGTGTGTGTGTGTACCATGTCTTCTTTATCCATTCATATATTGATGGACATCTAGGTTCTTTCCATAGTTTGGCTATTGTGGACATTGCTGCTATAAACATTCAGGTGCACATGCCCCCTTTGATCACTACATTTGTATCTTTAGGGCAAATACCCAGGAGTGCGATTGCTGGATCATAGGGTAGCTCTATTTTCTACTTTTTGAGGAATCTCCATACTGTTTTCCAGAGTGGCTGCACCAGCTTGCATTCCCACCAACAGTGCAGGAGGGTTCACCTTTCTCCACATCCTCACCAACATCTGTCGTTTCCTGACTTGTTAATTTTAGCCATTCGAACTGGTGTGAGGTGGTATCTCACTGTGGTTTTGATTTGTATTTCCCTGATACCGAGAGATATTGAGCACCTTTTCATGTGTTTGTTGGCCATTTGGATGTCTTTGCAGAAATGTCTATTCATGTCTTCTGCCCATTTCTTGATTGGATTATTTGTTCTTTGAGTGTTGAGTTTGACAGGTTCTTTATAGATTTTGGATACTAGCCCTTTATCTGATATGTCATTTGCAGATATCTTCTCCCATTTTGTCAGTTGTCTTTTGGTTTTGTTGACTGTTTCCTTTGCTGTGCAAAACCTTTTGATCTTGACTAAGTCTCAGTAATTCATCTTTGCCCTTGCTTCCCTTGCCTTTGGCGATGTTTCTAGGAAGAAGTTTCTGTGACTGAAGTCAAAGAGGTTGCTGCCTGTGTTCTCCTCAAGGGTTTTGATAGATTCCTATCTCACATTGAGGTCTTTCATCCATTTTGAATCTATTCTTGTGTGTGGTATAAAGAAATGATCCAGTTTCATTCTTTTGCATGTGGCTGTCCAATTTTCCCAGCACTATTTGTTGAAGAGACTGTCGTTTTTCCACTGAACAGTCTTTTCCTCTGTATCAAAGATTCGTTGACCATAGAGTTGAGGGTCCATTTCTGGACTCCGCATTCTGTTCCATTTATCTATGTGTCTGTTTATGTGCCAGTACCATACTGTCTTGATGATTACAGCTTTGCCATAGAGGCTGAAGTGTGAAATTGTGATGCCACCAACTAAAGGCAATTATCATAGGATCTCTCTGATATGAGGAATTTGAGAGGTCGTCATAGAGGAAAGGGAAGGAAAAAAATGAAACAAGATGGGACTGGGGAGGGAGACAAACCATGAGAGACTCTTAATATCAGGAAAAAAACTGAGGGTGGTTGGAGGGGAGGGGTGTGGAAGGGGTTAGGTACCTGGGTTATGGACACTGGGGAGAGAAGTGCTATGGTGAGTGCTGTGAATTGTGTAAGACTGATGATTCACAGACCCGTCTCCCTGTAGCAAATAATATATGTTAATTAAGTAAAACAATTAAAAATTTAAAAAGTGTTATATGGAAGCCAAGAAAAAAAATGTGTCACTTTTGGCCATTTTCTAATTCCACAAATAAAAAACATAACCTATTTTAAAATAATGTCACCCAATAAATCAAAATAACTAAAAATCTGACCAAATATTTTGCTAAATTCTTCCTGCTTTAATACATGTGTATTTTATCAAATCTCGAATTCTGTAAAAGTCTCTGGACATACCTAAAGAATGATGAATTTAGGCTGCTATTTAGTCAACTGGTAGAAAAGATCTTATTATTAATGCAGTTTACTGTTTTAGAAACTCAAACCAGTGTCTAAACAATATCTTAGTCAAAGTTGAGTCTTTTACAGCATAGAAATACTTAAAATAAGACAACAGGGTCTTTATAAGACTCAAACTCTCTAAAGTGAGACTTGAAAACTTACTCTCTAAAGTGACTTGAAAAAGAAATTTATCTTTTTTTTTATTTCCATAGTTACAATTTAAAATACAAGTGAAGCAATTAACAATCATTACCATATATTTCTGGCATAGATATTCTGATTACCTTCCTCTAACTGGAGAGTAACCTTAGGGAATAGCTCTCAAAGTGCTATATTTGATTGGAGAAGGGCAACACATGAATCAAAGGACATTGATTCCATCAGTGCAGTTTAGCTGTACATTGCTCAGTCACATCTGGTAGGAGAGCCACAGAAAAACACAAGTGGGTTAGGAATAGGAAAGTGAGGGTCAAGGATAGGAAAAGCATGCATGGTACATAGATAGACTTTGCTTAATTCATGTTTGTATCTTTGGATGATCTTGTTAGGATAGTAACATTTCCATGATTTCCTCTGTTCTTCAATTTGCCATTCAACCACCATCATAATCAATATATTTATTCTAATGCCTAGTATGGACTTACTCTCCTATAAGTTTATATACTTTGCTATTTGCCCTGATCTTAAGGGACTAGTGAGCTACATGTCACACTTAAAGACTTTCTTTGTATTCTTTTGATCTAATACACTCACTTTTCTTACTCAATCTCATATGAAGACCAAATTAAAATCAAACAAGAGTTCTTTTGGCTACTGAAACATTTCATAATAAGTATTGATGTTGAGGACAGGAGGCAAATTATATCACCACTTCTGTTTATTTTACTGCACTGTTTCCAATGCACTATACTTATTCATTTAGGTATAGTATGCCAAAAAGGAAGGGTGGTTCCATCTGTGAAAAACTGATATTCTAATATTTTCTTAGACTGAGACTAATGAGTGAGTGAAGATAATTCTGAATATTTATAAACACTGTATATTCTAGATTTTGACAGGTGATTTGACTTAACTCTTCCCAAGTGGCCAAGTAACTAAAGGCTTGATGTATTAGAGCACCAGATCACAAATATTTATCAGTCATTTCTGCCTTCACCAATTTAACACCAATGATTCTAATGCTATTTAATGAGCATTTGTGCACTGAAATACTATAATGTTAGACTGCATATCATTTTAAAATATCTTAAATACTTAAAAACTCAACTCTTCAAATATGTGGAGCAAAATTACTGTAGTTTTACATTGATGTATTTCAAAATGAGTCATCTTTTTATTTTACTTTTTTAAAGATTTTATTCATTTACTTAAAGAGCAAGAGAGAAAGAGCACCAGTGGGTGAAGGCAGAGGGAGAGGGAGAATCCTAAGTGGCTCCATGCTCAGAGTGAAGCCGGATAAGGAGCTCGATCTCACAACCCTGAGATCATGACCTGAGCCAAAATCAAGAGTTGGACTTCAACACACTGAGTCACCCATGCATCCCTAAGTGTATCATTTTTTAGAGAGAAACTAATAGACTTGGAAAATATATCATTATTTTCAGTGTTTCCTCTATGTATGTGTGTATAGACGTGTATAAATAAATATGTCTATATACTAAATATATTGTAAAAATCCTAAATATATTGTCAAGAAAATGTGAAGGTTATTTTATGCTCTCAAGACAAAATACATTAAATGTTTGAAATGGATTTTAACATATATGTAAATTTAGTGAAATCAGAGCTGAAAAAGACTTACATAGTGTAGTAGAGTTGATTCTGATCCTGCATTGTCTAATAAGTAAAGTGTACTGTTTCTATGGAAACTGCATTTGGAGAAAATGATAGCTAATATTCTAAGTATTAAAATATCCATTGTATCATGAAGTCAGCAGAATGATTTACTCTATAGTGATAGAAACACTTTAACATTTAAAATCTATTGTGCATAGTATATATTTTATGGTTTAAAACTAAGTCTCAACAGGATTCTTTTGTTATTAAAATGAATATAAACTCAATGCCCCTCCAAAACTCTACTATGCACTACATTTAAGAAAAAAATTTGAACATATGTATAATATTGGTAGTACATTGTGAGAAAAAGTACCTTTGACAAAAATTGACTGAGTGGTAACACCATAAAAGAAACAAAACAACAAAACAACATTACTACAAAAAAACTGACAATTTTTTGTTGAGATAATTTTTACAGGCAATTTTTAATAGAATAAAATTAACACAGATTGTTTTATTTAATCAGATTGTTTAGCATTTGGTCTTTCATTTAATCAGATATTACTAATGGTCTGTTAAATTAATATGACTGACTGCATTCATGATGTACCACAGAAGTGCTTACCCAATTTCTGTATACTTTATGGCACTTCATAGCATGTAAAGTAACTGTCTTCTTCAGAATCAATGCAACTTCATCTTTGCAGCCCTGCCCAAGTTTTTCATAGATCAGTTTGCTCTTTTGTCTGTTGTAGCCATGACTCCATATTAGACTTGAGGAGATGGGTTCTGGAGGTCAAGGGATAGCGGTGATGGACTTTTTTTTTCCTCTCTCTCTCTTATTTCTTCCCAGAAGCTAATATTCACCTTTCAATGTATGTCCAGATCTTCAGAAGTTGCGCGGAGTAGCATTAGCTGGCTGACAAAACAAAGAGAGGTTTGTTAACTAAGATTTGAAGGAGCCTTCCTTCCTTGGGTCTTCCACGAGCTTTGAGTTTTTAAGTAGTCATTTTCATATCACTTTTGTCCAAAGCCTTTAATATATAATAATAGTATATCAGGTTAATCCCTTCATCTTCCACCTACTTTCTAATTGTTCTTTTCTTCCTGCTTTATTAATAATGTGTTGAGAGAGGGGGCTCTGCCAAATTCCATGAAGTAGTTTCCTACTCAGAATAAAACTGGCATCAAGGCATGTTATCAGCCAAGATTTTTAGGTTAAGGGGCTTCATGCAAAACCCTATATTGAGATAAGAGACCTAACATGAATGCTGATGTTATGTGGGACAGCAATTCTTTGACTTAAAACATATCATCTGTCTTAATGAACCACATGATTTAACAAGATATTACCAAAATAAACCACAAAACAAAACAAAGCAAAAATTATGTTGATCACTTACCTTCAGGAAGCTTAAATTGTAAAAATATGTAAGGGAACTCTAAAAGTCCCCTTAATTTCTGAGTTACAAGCTTTATTTTCTAAATCTGTGCCCCCTGATAAAGTGAGATAGATTCTATCTGCTGCTGTTTGTGTTCTATCTCAATAGAAGAGAATATAATAAAAAAAGGTTATGACTTTTTAAAACAATATATTATATAGAAAATAAATCTGTTAGTATTAGAAAGTACTGAAAAAATATAAAGACAACCAGGGTGTCCCAATTCAACGGTAAAAATCTTTAATTTTTCTTTGTACTGTATGTACCATTCTGTATCCTGCTTTTTTCTGATTAACATTATGTTGTGAAGATTTTTTCATGTCATAATTTTGAATGTATTTAAAAACTATAATACTTCATTAGATGTGTATTATGTTAACTCATACAACCACTAATATATTATTAAATATTTGGATTGCTTCCAGTTGGGGGTGGTTGACTACTATCAACAACACAGTAGACTGCAAACTATGTGAGGCAGTATCTGTGTTTTTCTTGTTCTCTGCTTTAAGCCTAGTACATAGAGCAAGGAAACTAATGATGATTTAATAAATGAAAGAATGTACAAATACATGAGCCTGAATATCTCTTCTTAGAGAGTCTATGGAGACTAGATTTCTACCTCTCACATTAAAATGAAAATAGATAATATGAATTCATAGTAGTATTTGCAGCATAAGGGTAATGTCATCAATAAAGCAGAATAGCGCAGAATTTCTGTAAGATAAAATGTTGACAAGAATAAGTTACGTTGAGACCCAACAGGGTAAGAAACCATATAGATAATTAAGGGGACAATATGATATGGCAGTTTGCAGGACAGACTTTGGGAATAATTCCAAGGTCAGAGATTATAGAACCTGGGGAAAAGTAACTAACTGAATTCCACTCAGGATAGCTGATGACAACACTGGCACAGAGTGTGAAAATAGCACTCTGATGGCAGGATTCTGATAGGAAGGCTTCCAAAATGTGTGTGGAATCAGTGCCAGAATGTGGTGGTTCTCACATCCGGTCTCACATTACAATCAAAAGGGGGATGTGAATACTGAAGTCCAGCTCCCAGAATTCTGATTTAATGGTTTGGTGATGGCTTGAGTATTGGGATTTTTAAGTTACTGCTCTAAGTAACTAATTTTCGTTTATCAAGGGAGGGTATAGCACCTTCACGTCAGAAATAATTTCTACTTGGACATTGCAAGCGGAGGGTTCTGGTAATCAGAATGGTATTTATTTCTGGTCCAACCCACCAGTGTTTATAGGTGTAAGAAACACATTCTAACTACAAAAATATTCAACGTAGGCCTATTTTTTAATTATTTTTTTTGCAAAAATAAACAAAACCAGGAATTATTAAAGTCAACAAATTTCAACGAACAGAGTTAACACAAGAAACAGAAGATATTAAAATAAGTAGAATAGCCTTAGAGAAGCAAAACAGGATACCATATATATAAAATAAACAAACCAAGAAACTAAAGCATTTGCTTTAAAAAACATTACCAAAATGAAAAAATGTGATTGCTTCAATTAAAAATAGATCATCAGTAGAGTAGATTAAGTAACAGGAGAATGGGCACAAAGGAAGATTAAATTAGCGATTCAAAAGATCTTGCCCAGGTAAGTACCCATGTTGGGTCTCAACATCATTTCATTTCTGTCAACATTTTATCTTGCAGAAATTCTGTACATAATGAAGATGTGTAAGTCTAGAGAAGTATTTAGAAGTGTTGGAGGATAGATCCAGAAGTTTCTGTGTTCATCTGAGGAGGACGTTCCAAAAAAAAAGAGAGAGAGAAAGAGAACTAAAACAAAATGGAAGAGAGAAAATTTTCAAAGAAATTCAGACAAAAAATATCCCAGACTTGAAGAGAGAAATACATTTTTAGATTAAAAGGGCTCACCTGGTACCAGATGGGATTAATGAAAAGGCCTCCCACACAAAGATATCCCAGTAAAACTTCAGAATTCTAAACCATGAGAGAGAATCTTGAAAGTAATGAGAAAAAATAGGCAACCTACAAAGAAATGAAAGGTTAGTGTAAGATTCCCTTAAAATTTTAAAGGGAAATTATTTTAGACCTAGAATTCTTTCTTTTGCCAAAAAATTAAACTCTGATTGAAAAATAAAAATATTTTCATATAAGGCAAAACCATGAAAAGAGTGGAGGAATTTTCTGTATTGAAAAAGATAGCAAGTATGAAGAAAATATGAAAAAAATATGCTTTTAATATAACTTCAAATTTTATATACCATAAAAAATTCTAGAGCTTGACAAATCAACAACGGTAGCAGGAGTTCTTAGGATATTTCCCTTCCTCTCCATGTTTATGTCTGTTTTCTGAATTTCAGAAATTGGTTAATATAGCTTATCTGTAGATAAATCCACTATTCTTTTTTTTTTAAAGATTTTATTTATTTATTTGACAGAGAGAAACACAATCAAAGAGGGAACACAAGCAGGGGGAGTGAGAGAGGGAGAAGCAGGCTTCCCGCTGAGCAGGGAGCCCGATGTGGGACTCGATCCCCCGTCTCTGGGATCATGACCTGAGCCGAAGGCAGTCACTTAACCAACTGAGCCACCCAGGCACCCCTAAATCCACTATTCTATGCTCTTCACTATTAGGGATTATTTCCCCTCTGAAAATTAACTTCCTGCCATATAATATGCTCTCAAGAAGGAAGAAGTCCATTATCTTGATCTAAAACTCAGAAGCTTTAGATAACCTTAATTGAAATGCTACATTAACTTAGGTAGGTCTGTGATTGCTATCTGGCCAGAGCTCATATTGTCAATCACTCCTTGTGTCACTCAACTGCCTAATTTCAATATTTTGTTCTCAGAAGATGATAATTATTCTATGGTTCAACTCTGAACACTCATGATGTTGATGTTTTTATCTTGCTAAATATTTCTTAATATGATGATAGTAGTCTTCTCTGACTCATAATGCAATTTCACAATATAAAAAAATAGACCAAAAGTTATTACTACGCATCTTTCTATAATATTGAACATGCTATAGTGCTATTGGCACTTTTGAATCTAGAGGTAGTGAATGTAGTCACAGTGATAGGTAATGCTTGCCCTCATGAATCTTTTTCTCACCACTGAATTTTCTCCCACTTACCCAAAGAAATTCCAGAATATATAATAAAGCCTCTCCTCTCTACTTCTATGTGAGATGGAAGAAGAATATTGCAATAAGGATTTTATAGATAGATACATTGGAAGATTAACTATTATTTAGTTTTTATTCTGTTACATTAACAATGAAACAAATCCCTATGACAATATTAATTCACTACATTATCACAAATTTTGGTAAGATGTCATATTATGAGAGTTCATTCTTCAAGGGTAGGTATTTTCTTGGGCATCTATCAAATGTTCAAATCTCTCTGTATATATTATAAATATTGAATGCTTTCTGTAGCAGGTTTCATGTGAATTGCCTTCTGACAGCTTTAAACAACCTTTTAATGAAGGTGTAGTCCTTATTCCCTCATCTCAGATGGGGAAATGGAAGCTTAAGGAGATTGGGTAGCAGAGATGGGATATTAACCCAGGCCTAGTTGTATGTGATCTTGCTGTGTTCTACTGCCTCTTTGAAATTGAACATATTGTCTGTTTTACATGTATGATTAGAAATTTCTCAGTGAGACTATTGTTGAAAAGCTATAAAGAAGCTGCCAAGAACTTTTATTAGAATCCCATGTAAGTTGCAATTCATAGGCAACTGTGTTCATGAATCATCACCCAGATTCAAATCTCCTTTTGAAATTGTCTTTCTTTGTTAATCCACAACATCAGAATAATTTCCAAATTCTATTGTTTAGTTATCTGTCCTCCTGACAAGACAGATTTTGTGTCTTGTGAAGCATTACCATTTTGTGAAAGTAGGCACATTTTGGTTTAATTGTGTCTTTTATGTCAAGAAAATTGCTTTGCATAGAGGAATTACTCAGTAAACATTTGTTAATAACACAATGACAATTTTCTTACCTATTTCCTCTTTTCTACTCTTACTGATACCTAAACTGATGGATCCTTCTTTTTACCTGTGCTGTTAAGTATAGTCACCTTGACTTGGCTGACCTTTCAGTTTTTAGCCTCTTCCTATTTCCTCCAATCTGCCAAATATATTGCCTTTGCACTCACTACTTGGTAGGAACACTATTGTCCCAGAGAGCTACATTGCTTTCTCCCACATCTCTCTTGGATCTCCGCCTAAAGGTTCTTTCTCTTATCAGTAAAAATAGTTATTTAAAATAGCAGTCCTTCTCCACCCATGGTTCCCTACATGATTATTGAAAATTTTTCCTCTATTCAAGGTTCAGTTTAATTCCTTAGAGATACCTTATAGGGTAAAACCAGGAGCATTGTAACACACATAATCATAGATGTGGTGGGGGGGGAGCAAATTGTATAAGGCCTGGGAGATAATTTTGAGAACTTTAACTCTGACTATGAATAAGATGAGGAGCTATTGGAGAACAGAAATGAATAGAGAGATTGGTTAGAAGGATTTTTACTACTCCAGGTAAGAGAGAGACAGAGAATGGTTTGTTGGAACTGGATGTTAACAGAGGGAGATATGGATCAAATTTTCCAGTGAAATTGATGTAGGGTGTAGGAGAAAGAGAAGGCTCACAAATTACCTTAAGGATCATGGCTTGAGAAATATGAATAGTGAAATTTTCATTTGCTAAGTTGAGAAAAACTTTGGAGGGACAGTTTTTAATAGGAAGATCAAGATTTCAATTTAGGACATGCTAGATTTGAGAATTATATTTGATATTCAAGTAGAAGCTGGTAGATAACCTAATAGTGGGGTCAAGTGGGTAGTTGCATATAAAATTCTGTCATTTAAGGAATGAATCCCAACTAAGGATATAAATGTAAAAGCTGTCAGTGTATATGTAGTATGTAAATCCATCAGGCTGGGTGAGATCAGTAAAAACAGAGGACAAGTAGAGAAGATGTCTAGCACTGAGCTCTATGACACTACAACACTTAGGTGAGAAGAAACCAGCAAAGGAGACAAAGGGAACAACCAATGTGATAGGAAGATAACCAGGAGAGCCCGCATTCTCAGGAGAGATGAGGAGGTGGTGTTTCAAGGGTGAAGGAGAGATTTACTGGATCAGTGTTTACTGAGTAATGGAAGGTGAGAATTGAGAAATTACTACTTATTATAAACACAGAAACAATTTCCAACCTTTAAAAGACCAATTTTGGTGGACTTAACAAAAGCATGGGTTCAAAGCAGAGGGTGATAGAAAGCAGTCCAAGAGAAGAAAAGGACCCATGCAAAGTAGATGAGAATGTGAGGCAATTTTAGGAGATAGTAAGTAGCTTCCTTTCTAAATAAGAATTAGGGGGTGATTTCTGGCCATTGAAGACTCATTACCTTGCTTAGGTGGTTGGGGTGTATACGTGTATGTATGAATGAATGTGGCATGTATCTGTGTGTTGTGTTGTGTGTTGTGTTGTGTGTGTGTGTGTGTGAATATGGACCATTCTAAGTTGAAGAGTTGGACTAAACGGTAATGTGTCCAAACTATGCTTTCAAAGAAGTTAATGTGACATCAGTATCAGTAATGAATTTAGCAGACATAATGATCTCTATGGCAATAGGGTACTGAATTTTAAAAAGTGAAGATAAATTTAGCTTAACTTAGCATTTACAAGTATTTTTTTTTAGATTTTTACCCACACAAGTAGAATTAACAGAAAACAGTCTTGAAAAACATGGGTGGGGAAATAAAAATTGGAAGTAAAAGTTTTAAGTGTGGAATTTTAAAAAATCAGATCAAGACTTAGATTTAATATTTGTGTATTTTATAAAATCTCAAAAATATATAGAAAACATTCATTTTGAAATTCTTCAGAAAATCCTTCATAATTTATGGCAAATATGTTTACTAATTTATGTAATATAAAATTAGATGCTTAACTACAAAAAATGCTTCATATATAGGTTGGTGAAATTTCTCTGAGGTATTTATTCATTAAAATATATTTGTGTTTGTATTTTCATTCTTTATAAAGAACTAATGCAAAACAGATTTTTAACAGTCCTTATACATTTGGCACAGCTGCGATGGGGCTAATGCAGTAATTGTGTATTAATATACAATCAATGATGTAATCACTTGATGTATACATTGGTTGCTAACTTATGTCCAGAAATTGGAGAGATTATAAACTGATTTTCCAAGATCATAATAATAGTGAAGGGAACATTGGATTTACTATCAGGAAAATCAGACCTGGTTACTAAATCTGGTCTTAGTTTCATTATATCAGAAAAGTAGCACTTACTGTCTGCTTTATAAGGTAGAAGGAAATATCAAAGCAAAAAATGATGATCTTCTTACAATGTGTCATTAATATTTATTAATATTTTATTTTGTTAATAAAATATACATTACATTATAAAATATAAATTGTTTTTAATTAATATTTTTCAGTATGGTAAATTATACCAAGATTGTGTATATTAAAGTGTAAATATGTATGCGTATGCTTAAAAAAACTTGAGTGGCATAAGAAAACATATTTTTCTATCTCATTTTTATTTATTGTTTCATCAGCTGTATTAGTTTTGCATTAGTAATGTGAAACTCAAGCTACGTTTGAGCCACTGAAGTATTTCATAAACTATTTTATAATCCAATACAGAAGTCAAATGTCATTTAGTTATAGGAAACAAGCTTCATTTCTAAAAAAGAAATAATTGATCTTTCAAACTACTAATAGTAAATACATGTTATTTTTTCCTCATATCTGTGAGAGCTTTTTTCCACCCTATGTGTCATGACTTAAATTCTATAATTTCTGCCACATTTGGGTCCAGATGTTTACTCTTTCAAAAAGCTATAATGTCTGTTGTTTGCTTGTTAATCTTTCTCACATATTCCTAGTGCTTGAGCTCCACTCACTTGTTCTTCAATCATATCATCTAATTAAGAAACTTAAGAAACTCAGTTTTCAGTTTTCCCACTACTCTACATGTCTATATTTAACACACTGTAGATACATTGGAAGAGAATTCTTTTGTTCCATGATGGGTACTTTTGCCCAAGAAGACATATGAATACAACTACTTTAAAAAGAAAAAGTCATGAAAAAGACATCCACCTTTGGGAAGAAATAAAATACACGGTGGTTATTTGAGTTAGAAAATAATTCTCCCACCAACATTCTTCAAAGCATTGGAACAAACAATCCAAAAATTTATATGGAACCAAAAAAGACCCCGAATTGCTAAGGATTTGCTGAAGAAGAAAAGCAAAGCTGGGGGCATCTCGTTACCTGATGTCAGGCTTTATTACAAAGCTGTGATTACCAAGACAGCATGGTACTGGCACAAAAACAAAGAAATAGACCAATGGAACAGAGTAGAGAGCCCATATATGGACCCACAAATCTATGGTCAAATCATCTTTGACAAAGCAGGAAAAAATATCCAGTGGAAAAAAGATAGTCTCTTCAATAAATGATGCTGGGAAAATTGGACAGCTACATATAGAGGAATGAAACTAGACCATTCTCTTACACCACACACAAAGGCAAACTCAAAATGGATGAAAGACCTCAACGTGAGGCAGGAATCCATCAAAATCCTGGAAGAGAACATAGGCAGTAACCTCTTTGACATCGGCCACAGCAACTTCTTTCAAGACACACCTCCAAAGGCAAAGGAAACAAAAGCAAAAATGAACTTCTGGGACTTTATCAAAATAAAAAGCTTCTGTGCAGCAAAGGAAACAGTCAACAAAACAAAGAGGCAACCCACAGAATGGGAGAGGATATTTGCAAATGACACTACAGACAAAGGGCTGGTATCCAAGATCTATAAAGAACTACTCAAACTCAACATCCAAAAAGAAGATGAACATATCAACAAATGAGCAAGAGACATGAAGAGGCACTTCTCCATAGAAGATATACAAATGGTTAACAGACACATGAAAAAATGTTCAACATCACTAGCTACCAGGGAAATTCAAATCAAAGCCACACTGAGATACCACCTTACACCAGTCAGAATGACCAAAATAAACAAGTCAGGAAACAACAAGTGTTGGAGAGGCTGCGGAGAAAGGGGAACTCTCTTATACTGTTGGTAGGAATGCAAGCTGGTACAGCCGCTTTGGAAAACAGTGTGGAGATTCCTTAAAAAATTAAAAATAGAGCTACCCTATGACCCTGCAATTGCACTACTGGGCATTTGCCCCAAAGATACAGATGTAGTGAAAAGAAGGGCCTATATGTACCCCAATGTTCATTGCAGCAATGCCACAATTGCCAACTGTGGAAAGAGCCAAGGTACCCATCAACAGACGAATGGATTAAGAAAATGTGGTACATATATACATTGGAATACTATGCCTCCATCAGAGGTGCGCCTGGGTGGCTCAGTTGGCTGAGCGACTGCCTTCGGCTTAGGTCATGATCCTGGAGACCTGGGATTGAGGTCCACATCGGGCTCCCTACTCAGCGGGAAGCCTGCTTCTCCCTCTCTGACTCCCCCTGCTTGTGTTCCCTCTCTGGCTGTGTTTCTCTCTGTCAAATAAATAAAATCTTAAAAAAAAAAAGAAAAAAAGGATGAATATCCAACTTTTGTAGCAACATGGACTGGATTGGAAGAGATTATGCTGAGTGAAATAAGCCAAGTAGAGAAAGTCAAGTGTCACATGGTTTCACTTACTTGTGGTGCATAAGGGGTAATACAGAGGACAGTAGGAGAAGGAAAGTAAATGGGAAGTAAGGTAATTCAGGGAGAGAAATGAAACAAGAGAGACTTTGGACACAGAAACAAACTGAGGGACTTGGAGGGAGGGGGTGTGGGGATGGGAGAGCCTGGTGGTGGGTACTGAGGGCACCTATTGCATGGAGCACTGGGTGTGGGGAATGGGCAATGAATCTTGGAACACTTAAAAAAAATAAAAATAAATAAATACAAAGAAGAAAAAAAAGAAAATAATTCTCTATGGGTCTCTTGCATTTTCTTAGTGTCTTACGAGCCTTGGAGGATATAGAGA
>PITA01022225.1:0-30834 GCA_004023965.1 Spilogale gracilis | reverse complement strand
ATAAAACCCACCTGGTCATGGTGGATAATCTTTTTAATGTATTGTTGGATCCTGTTAGCAAGGATCTTGTTGAGAATCTTGGCATCCGTATTCATCAGCGATATTGGTCTGAAGTTCTCCTTTTTGATGGGGTCTTTGCCTGGTTTGGGGATTAGAGTGATGCTGGCTTCATAGAAAGAGTCTGGAAGTTTTCCTTCCGCTTCTATTTTTTGAAAGAGCTTCAAGAGAATAGGTGTTATTTCTTCTTTGAATGTTTGGTAGAATTCCCCAGGGAATCCGTCTGGGCCTGGACTCTTGTTTTTGATCACTGCTTAAATATCATTACTAGATATAGGTCCATTCAAATTGTCAATGTCTTCCTCTTTCAGTCTTGGTAGTTTATAGGTTTCTAGGAATGTATCCATCTCTTCTAGGTTGTTAAACATATTGGCATATAATTGTTGATAGTAGTTTTTGATGATTGTTTCTATTTCCTTGGTGTTAGTCGTGATCTCTCCCCTTTCATTCATGATTTTGTTAATTTGGGTCTTCTCCCTTTTCTTTTGGATTACTTTGGCCAATGGTTTATCAATCTTATTGATTCTTTCAAAGAACCAGCTTCTAGTTTTGTTGATGCATTCTACTGTATCTCTAGTTTCTGATTCACTCATCTCTGCTCTAATCCTTATTATTTCCCACCTTGTGTGGGGGGTTGGTTTAATTTTTTGTTGATTTTCCAGTTCTTTCAGGTGTAATGAGAGTTGGTGTATTCGGGATTTTTCAATTTTTTTGAGTGAGGCTTGGATGGCTATGAATTTCCCCCTTAGGATACAGCCTTTGCTGTATCCCATAGGTTCTAGATCGATGTATCTTCATTCTCATTGGTTTCCATGAAGTGTTTCAGTTCTTCTTTGATTTCTTGGTTGATCCACATATTCTTGAGCAGGATTACCTTTAGCTTCCAAGTGTTTGATTTTTCCTGAACTTTTTATGGTGGTTGAGGTCCAGTTTCATGGCATTGTCGTCAGAGAATATGCAGGGAATATGCAGAGAATAATTTCAATCTTCTGGTATCGGCTGAGCCCTGATTTGTGACCTAGTATGTGGTCTATTCTGGAGAAAGTTCCATGTGCACTTGAGAAGAATGAGAATTCTGCTGTTTTAGGGTGGAATGTTCTGAATATATCTATGAGATCCAGCTGGTCCAATGTGTCATTCAAGGCTCTTGATTCTTTGTTGATTTTCTGTTTAGATGATCTGTTTATTGCTGAGAGTGGTGTGTTAAGATCTCCTGCAATCAATGTATTTGCATTAATATGATTCATTATTTTGTTCAACAGTTGCCTTATGTAGTTGGCTGCTCCCATGTTGGGGGCATAAATATTTACAACTGTTAGATCTTCTTGATGTATAGACCCTTTAAGAATGATGTAGTGTCCTCTGTATCTCTGACTACAGCCTTTAGACTAAAATCCAATTTGTCTGATATGAGAATCACTACCCCAGCTTTCTTTTGGGGTCCATTGGCATGAAAGATGGTGCTCCATCCCCTCACTTTCAATCTGGAAGAGCCTTTGGATTCAAGATGAGTCTCTTGTAAGCAGCATATGGATGGGTCCTGTCATTTTATCCAGTCTGCAACCCTGTGTCTTTTTATTGGACCATTTAAGTTGTTCACATTGAGAGTGATTATTGATTGATACGTTTGTATTGTTTGTATTGACATATGTTCGTATTGACTGCCTAGGGAGTTCATGTCTCTATAGATTACCTCTGTAAATTTTGTTTTGTGCCACTCTTGGGTTCATTTCTCCTCTATAGAACCCTCTTAGCATTTCTTGTAGTGCTGGCTTGTTGGTTGAATAATCTTTTAGACCTTGGCGGTCTTGGAAGTTCTTTATTTCTCCTTCCATTTTGAAAGTTAACCTTGCTGGATACATTATCCTTGGTTGCATATTTTTGTCAAGTAACTTCCTGAATATGTCTTGCCAGCCCTTTCTGGCTTGCCATGTTTCTGTGGAAAGGTCTGATGTTATTCTGATGGTCCTCCCTTTATAGGTAAGGGATCGCTTTCTCCTAGCTTCCCTTAAGACATATTCTTTGATTTTATGATTTGCAAATTTTACTATTATATGCCTGGAGGTTTTTCTGGCCTCATTGATCTTGGGGGGTGTCCTCTCTGCTTGTAGGACATGAACATTTGTTTCATTCCTCAGATTTTGGAAATTTTCATCCATGATTTGTTCAACAATATCTTCTAGGTTTCTCTCTCTCAACTCCTTCGGGGATTCCAATAATTCTGATATTGGAGCGTTTCATGGCATCATTTATTTCCCTTATCCTGTTTTCATGGCATTTTAGCTGTTTGCTCCAAGACTTCTCTTGCTCCTCCTTCTTAATCCATCTGTCTTCTAAATCACTGATAGGATCTTCAGCTTCATTTACTCTGGCTGTTAGCATATTTAAATTAGATTGCATCTCATCTAAAGCCTTTGTAACCTCAGCTTTCACTTCTGTTGCTATGGCTTCCACTTTGAGACTAATGTTCTTTTCTAAATTAGCCATTGCTTGGACGATTGCTGAATTCCATTTCTGTCGTATTGTTTATGTTCATTTCCAGTAATTCTATGACCGGGGTTGTAGTCTCGGGGTTCTTCTTCTGTTGGATGTTCCTCCTCTGAGTCATTGTGGTGAGGAGTGGTTGAGGGGGTGTATAGCTAAATATATCAGCCACTATCTAGGTGGATTGGTCGCTGGAAGGTTTTGGAGCAACCAGAATTCACCACCGAAAAGGGAGGAGAACGAAAAAAGAAAACGAAAGAGAGGAAGCAAGAAAACAAACCCCTGCCAGAGTGGGGCCCAGTGGTTGGATTTATATGGTACAAAACTGTTACAGGGTAAAGAAAAGGGTTATCAAGGGTGAATGAAGAGATCAAAAAACGAAGTCCAACCTATATGACCCCCAAGACCAGTATTTATATAATACAAAAGCAAAGACAATTACACAGAAACACTGACAGACTAAAGTGGGAAGGACACTCCTTGTGGGCAAGGAATGCATTTCAGATGCTCCCGAGTTTGTCTTTTATTACTGTTGGAGAGCCCACTTTCTAACGATATAGGGAGATTAGAACTGGTTGTATATAGGGGTAGTATTGAATAGGGATGTGGGATGGACTTGAAGCTTGTAACTACATGTATATCTAAAAGAGAGAATAAAGGAAAGAAGAGAGAAGAAAGAGAAAAACAGAAAACAAACAGGGAAAGAAGAGGCAACAACAATAGCCGAAAATACAGGAGTGTGTTTGAAAAAATTTCAAGGTTAAAAATAATTTTATATTAAAAAAATATTATGGGGTGTTGTATTGAGTATCACGTTGTGATAAAAAGGGGGTTAAAAATTGAAAGAAGAAAAACTGTGAGAATGTATTTTTAAGTTTAAAATGGAAGCTTTAAAAGTAAAAATAGAAAAAAGTTTTAAAAAAGCAAATAAGGTGGAAAACTGTATCAATAAAGTGTAGGGATTTTGGTGCTTGTAGTCAGTACCAGGAGTTTAATAGATTGCCTTCCCCCCCCCATGTGGGGGTTTTACAGTTTGAGTGTTGTCCTCCTGTGCGTCTGGCTTGCTTTCTGGGGGCGGGGCCTGCCGCGCTGTTTTCAGTCCCTTCTACCTGGGCTGCGTCTCTCCGCCTCCTTGCTAGAGACTGGTGTCAATGGTAACCAGGTTGTCAGGGTACAGTTCTGGTGGCGGAGCTTTGTTCTTTTATGTCCTTTTTCAGCTGCTGAGGAAGTCAGGTCGGAGCAAGATGTCTGCGCCCAGACCTCCTTCCCAGAGAGAGCCTCTACACAGAGAGAGGTTCTTTTTGCCTCCTGGTTGGCAGCCTGTCACAGCTGGGCAGGCGCAGATGCTGGATTGATTTCTGCCCAAGCCCCTGCTTGTCGCTTCACTCCCGCACCTCAAAATCACAACTTCTTTTGCATGGCGCAACCTTTTTCTGCCAGGGAACCCGTGGCTCCTCAGGTCCCACGCAAGTCTGCAAAATCACCTTCCCTGGGGGGTCCGTGCCCGGCCCACATGGTGGGGAGAAGCGGGAGAGAAAAGCAGCGGATCAAGGGGAAAAAAGAAAGAAAGGAAGGAAGGAAGGAAGGAAGGAAGGAAGGAAGGAAGGAAGGAAGGAAGGAAGAAAGCGGCGGAAAAATATACTCCATCCCCGCTGCTCTCACTGAGATCCCCTGTGCCGCACAGGGCACTCCTTGCTCTCCAGGAAACCCTGTTCCTCTGGCTTAAGCAGTGGGGGGATAGACTCCGCACCCCAGCCCCTCTAAGTTCCCTGGAGCTGTGGGGCACTTCTTCTCCCTGCAGATTCCCATCTCCCTGCTGCTGCGACAGAAAAACTGACTTAGCACCTCACAGGGCACTTTCTGTCCCTGCGGGTCCCCGTCTCCCCGCTGCTGCGGCGAAAAAAACAGACTCCAGCGCCGCCGGCTCTGCTGTGTTCCCGGTTCTGTTTCACCCTGAATCAGACCGTAATCTGCTGTTATTCCCAAAGCACAAAGCACTTTCGTGCTGGGGTATTTGCTTTCAATGGTTCAGCTCTGTGGGCTTCCTCCCCCACACCCCTGTCTCTGGGGCTAAGCTCTGGTCGCTCTCACTTGTTTCTACCTTTTTGCCAATGGTCTTTGTCTCCTGTGGTGATCCAGAAGTGCGAAATATCACATTTCAGGCTGATTTCATGGGTGCTCACAGTGGTCCTGTAGTGTTTTTTTGCTGGAATTGAGCTCACCTCAGGGAACTCCCCAAAATGCGGTCACCTGGCCTTCTGCAATCTTGAAAAGCCCCAGAGTCCCTTTCTGTTACCACGCCAGGTCAGAATCCAGTGTCTGCAGGTGATACAGGGCTCTTTCCATCGGATGGAGATGTGGTTCCTGGTGGTCCGACAGGACATTCATCATCTTCCCCATTTACACAATCACCCCTTCATTTCCATTGCTCGCCTGACAGGAAAGGAAATCAAAATGTTGGGAAGCCCCTCTGCTATAGGCATGGTCGCCAGCGGTGCGTGGAGCCCTGATTTTTTTTAAAGCAAGAGAAGCAATGGTCTGATATTTATAGTTTCCTTCTTCAGTGTTGTTCAGTATGTTTGTTAGTTTGTTTTGGGTATCCGTTATTTTTGGTCTTAGTGCTTTCTCTGCTCCATTGTATCTATCAAATCTGTCTTCTATGCTATTTATTTACGAGAAAGTCATTAGTGTTTCTTTTTTCTATTGCTCCTCTTTGTGAATTTATTTTTCTTGTTTATATATTTTCTTCCATTTCAATAGACTATGGAGTGAAATGAGAGGTAGATCATCCTTTGCTTTATTTATTCCATGTAAATATTGGTTGTGATCTATTTCATGTCAGACATTCCATTAAATGCTGGAGATATAATAGTTAACAAAACAAATTCCCTGATTTAACTGTCCTCACAATCAGATCTGTGTGTGTTTGTAAGAGAGATATATACAGTAGGTAGATAAATCTATAACATTTCAAAAACTGTATAATGGTGTTTCAGAGGAAAATAAAACTGATAGAGATTGAAAGGCAGGAGGTATTATTTCTAATGAGATCATCAGGCTTTCTGATCGGAACCATGTTCTGAGTTACTAAAATGGAGTTAGAAACCAGCAAAGTAATATCTTAATGGCCATCTTTCCAGATGAAGAAAAGTAGATGTTTGATTTTGCTACTTGATCAAAATTAAGGGACTAGTAATACTATGAAGCATAAGAAAAAAAATATAATACAGAGATTAAGAATATCTATGAAACAGAGGGTATAGTGGGCAGTTCAACCTAAAGGAATCCAGTGTTTAAAAACTAAAGCAGCCTTGAATTATAAATACAAAGCTGGGAGGCGCAGAGGGCAGAAGTGGTGTGTGTGTGTGTATGTGTGTGTGTTTAATGTCTTGATGGCTCATAGAGACAATAAATACAGCAGACTACTGGCAGTGCATTAATTCATTAAAGAGAGAATTCAAATGAGATACATTAATAAAAACACATCTTGATCATATGTAATCTTATTTTGTCAGCAATATAAAATATTTTCATTTTAATGTTTTCTTAAAGTCTCCAGTACATAGCTTTATCAACATTCTTGTGGAAGCAATTTGTCTTTGAAAAAGACAATCCAAGAAATGCTTTATTCTTTGCTTGTTACATATTCAAATGACATTTTCTCTTGAAAGTAAATCATTTGCTCAGAATTAGCACTGTTCTCACATCACCTTAACATAGGCTATTTAGGGCATTGGGGACCCAGTGATCATTGCATGGCTCACCAATATTCGTTAGATCATACTTCTAGAATTTCTTGATTATTTCAGTTAACAAAACGCAGCACCTAAAAGGCAGACATATAACATAAAATGGTGAAGTATATCTGAGAGAGTGTACATTCTTAATATCATCTCATGTCATACCAGAATGGAAGTAATTAAAGCTGAATCACCTATTGCAAAAAATTACGTAAAAATGAATTATACTTATTGAGAAAAAGTTCTTGAATTAACTGTGAATCACAGCAGGTGTCAAAAATAACTGGGTTCCAATATGAATAAACAATTTCATCAGTATTTAAAATTTTTAGGTTAACTTCTGGAACATCATATTCAATAAAATAATTTTTTTCTACTGATAATATTTACACATTTTTTGAAAAAAAGAAGAGACGGTGGAATTTTAATTACCTACTTTACTTTATAATTTGAATAAAAAATTCTACATTAATAAGCATTAACATTAACTTTGTTTTTATGGAAATTGACTTCATCTTGAAATGTCAAGACCTTTTTTTTTATTTACCTTTCACTGGATATAACTTGTGGCATTTCCCTAGTAACTGACAGCCCTAAAGTTTAATTTGCTTGCTAACACAATTACTACTACAAATTTAGCTGATTGTTTTCAGATGTTTATTTTAATGGCCTCTTTCATCTTAAAAATACCAGTAATATATCTCACAAAGTATTGTCTTTTTTTCTTGGCTTCCTGGATTAATATATAGCAATTTTATTATACCTCTAGATAGACCAATTAAGATTAAGTTTTCCTTTTTTCCTAAGTATATATTATTAAATACTACATAGAGGTTAAAAACATAAGTATATGGGGGCTCAGTTGGTTAACCATCTGCCTTCAGCTCAGGTCATGATGCCAGGGTGCTGGATCGATTCCTGCATGGAGCCCCGCATGGGGCTCCCTTCTCAGTGAGGAGACTGCTTCTCCCTCTCCCTCTGCCCAGTGTTCCTCCTGGTTGTGCTCTCTCTCTGCCAAACAAATAAATAAAACCTTAGAAAAATGAAAACAAATAAAAACAAGACTATACATTAGTATACAAATAACATCACATGAAATATGTGGATCCATAAGTATATGGATACACTTATATATAGTGTAAGATATATAGTGTAAATATTGAGACTTTTAATATTATTGTATTTTGAGTTCTAGAAAAGTTGGTTGTATAATAACAAGATAGTGATGGTTCCCTTTCCTAACCCCAAACTGCCAAATAAACCAATCTTCAAATAAATCAAATTAGTATGAACCACATGGAGCACATCTGAGATGATGTCAAAAGCACTACGTTTTGTGTCAAAATAATTAGTAATTCCAAAATGAACAGAGAAACTTCATTCCTGACAGGTGGTAAATGTAGTCATAATACACTTAGCTAATCAGAACAACATATAAACTTTTATAATTTAAAACATATGTTGACTTAACAACAAAGAAGTGACATTTAAATTTGTAGAAAATGGAGGCAGGGAAATGTGTGTATGACTTTGGGCAAACAAGCTTGCTTCTGTCTCTGTAGTAGAATTTTCAAAAGATACCTAAGAGAAAAAACTAATTAAAAATTAATTATAAACAAGTTAGACATTGAAAGTAAAGTTAAAGAAGGCAAAGAGAGATAATTTTGACAAATAAAAGAAAGATGGAAGTGATAGTGACTGCCAATATTTGAAGCCTCTTTTCCCATCAGATAAATAACATTATGAACCGTGTGCCAAGTTTGGAAAAGAAAGTGCATGTCCACTTTTCAATACTTAACTTATTGGCTCGGACTTAATAATAATCATCAATGAGTGCTTCCACAGAGGAAGGTAACAGCATTAATTCTGGAGAGACAATATTTAAAAGCATAGCTTTAATATTGGAGGTACAAGGATCCATGCGATCTGTCATTTTCTGAATAGCACAGTCATAATAGCATAAGAAGATGTGATTTAAACACAAAATGAATAAAGTTGACAATGGAGTTGTCAAAGTTTTCCGACGTTTCAATAGACCTTTTCCAATATTCAAGGTCTCAAAAATCACCACCCATGTATCACTTTTTAAGAAGTTACTTGATTTTGTACTCTAATGAAATGAGGGTCCAAGAAATAAAGGAATCAATATAGGAGAGAAATGAAGAAAATGTGGAGAATGACATAAAAGATAACATGAAGGAAAATCTCAGGATCATAATTGATCCAGAAGACGTAAAAGCAAATGACCAGGTGATATTTGCCTACTATTGTAGAGACTCCAGAAAAATGGCCAAGTTGTGAGGACTTTTTTTAAAACACTGAGTAGAACTAAGGAAAATTATAGAGAATATTAAGCCAATGTATATAGAGAAAAATATGAAGTGATTACTACATAGGCAGGACACTTAAGTGTGCAAACTTGGTTGTGCATCAGAATCACCTGAGGGGGCTTACTAAACCACAGATTATCAGACTGTTTCCTCTCATACCACACACAGACACACAGACACAGGCGCGCGCGCACACACACACACACACACACAAACACACACACACACACAGAGAAGTTGCCCAAAAGAGTTACCTACCTCTGAGTGGGCATAAGTGGCTGCTTCTAGGGCTACCACTGAAATTCTGGAGATAAGAACCAATTTCACAGCATGAAGAAGAGTCATTTCTGGGATATTGTTGACAGGAACAGTGAATACAAATGGGAAGATGGAAGTCCCTCTTCCCTCTTGCAGCTTTACTTTTCCCCTCTAGCCCTTAATGCCAGGAATTAGATGTTCAACTAAATTCACAGAATATTAAAACATCTAAGTATGAAACTAAGTATGATGGGATTTGAGAGTTCATGTAGGAATGACTCTTCCAAACTCAAAGTTTTCATATTGAAAATTTTAAAAGATTTTATTTATTTATTTGGCAGAGAGAAACATAGGTAGAGGGGGAACACAAGTAGGGGGAATGAGAAAGGGAGAAGCCAGTTCCACGCCAAGCAGGGAGCCCAACACGGGGCTCGATCTCAGGAAGACAGACGCTTAACAACTGAGCCACCCAGGCACCTACATATGGAAGTTTTCTAATGACAAATGGGTCATTTTGGAGATAGAGGGTATGACCATAAAATGAACAAGTAATCATTTTAATTTAGCTGTTGGTAACATTTTAGCCAATATAATAACTCTAACATTATATATAAAAAGTAGTTTATTTTTCTCTCCCAGAAAAGCAACCTGAGGAATAGGATGGTGTAGCAGCTCTGGGCATCGGGCCCCTTTCTAATGTTCTGTTTCACCATCCCAGAGCTTGGAGGTTCCTTTTATGTTCACAGATAACTGAAGAACACTGTTTTGCTTGCATCTGTGATCTAGAGGGGCAGGAAGAAAAAAGTAGGAAAAGCAAGATAGCACACTTCTCAATTTAGGGTCCTTCATGTGGCTTTCTCCTAAAACCCACACATTTCTACTTATAGCTCATCAGTCACATGCTCAGTGAGGCTTAGAAATGCCATCTTTTAACTAGGCTTGTTGCAGTCCTAAATAAATTCAGGATTCTGTAATTAAGGAATGATGAGGGAAGTGTTATTGGGTGGTAATTGGCAGTTTTATCCCTGGAACCTAATACAAAAGCTATAACAGAAGTATAGTGTTAAAAATTGTTTCATGTATCATTCAACATGAGTATAGAGGGATGCATAACAACTGGATAAAGAACAGTCAGTTGAGGGGGAGACAAGAGTTTCAGTGGTGAGAAATGGACATGGGAAGCACAGGAGATACATGCATGCAGTGGGGAGACAGGGAGATGGAGAGAAAAATCTCAAGCAGGCTCCATGCTGGGCATTGAGCAGAGCTCAATCTCAGGACTCTGAGATCATGACTTGAGCCAAAATGAAAAGTTGGACACTTAACCGACTTAGCCACCCAGGCACCCCCATGGATATTTATTTTTAAGGGAGGTTATGAAGGGAGTTTTTAAAGGGAATTATTTTTAAGGGAAGATATTAATAGTGGCTTTGCCTAGAGAATTTAAAAATATCCTAATTCCATTTCAAAACAACCTCCTCCTGCAGGATATTTGAGGGTGATGAATATAATATTCAAATAGGATAAAATAAAACCTTATTATTAGCAGACATTTTTGAGTCCAAAGCCCGAGACAAAACTCCGTTAAGCTAGATTGGACTCTTTGGGGAATCCTTCATGTGCAAGTCTCCTAGAAAACCCGCATATCAATTCCCAAACTGGAGTCTCAGGCTAAACCACTCTAATGCACGAAAATATGAAACTAGACCAGGAGACACACACACCTTCCAACATCAGAAGAGGAGTAGTGCAATAATTGGAAGGAGTACTGTGCTTGGCTCAGGGCCCAGGTAAGGCAGGGATAGTGCAGCTCTCATGCACAAAATATCCTCCCATTGAATGTTTAGCCACAAGTACTTACCAATCTTTTAAACTTAATACTTGATATGGAATATCTTAATCAATGACATTAATAATTCTTTGAGGTAAAGATATTTATGCACGCAGAGCTTGACTCCTAAAGAGGTTATGTCATTTATCCAGGTGACCTTGATAACAGTGGAGGAGTTGATTTGTGAAACGAGAGAGACTGAATTCAGAGCACTCATTCCTTCCCACTATGCTACTCTGTCTCCTGGAGAAAACATTCTCATTAATGTTCTATTATTTGACCTTCTCAGCAACACTGAAAAACACAAAGATGGTATTCTAAGTATTACATTATTTAGATGAGGAAACGAAGGTCAGGGGATTTATTCATTGTGCACAACCACTAAATGCCACCGTGGGGGTGGTTTATGCCAAATGATTCCAAGTCCAATTCTCTTTTCACTCTACAACTGTTCAAGATATGTAAAGTCACTTCTGCTTTCTGTTTTTAACTCATATATAAGAAGCTTTAATTCAGTCACATTTGTAGAAGAATAATAAAATACATTGCTTGGATATCTTGATTCATCAATTGGAGTTAGATAGTAACTCTTTTTGGTCTACTTATTTTGCATATTACATTTTCTTGATAAAAAAGAGGTTTTCTGAAAACAGTAGCATCATTTAAGGCTTTACTAAATCATGTGAGTCACTCCCCACATCTCTCTGAACATGTGCAGACTCAGGATTCATTCACTTTAATATCAGGGCTCCCAAGACAAATACATAATTTTTTCTCTTTTATTAATTCAGAATTTGAGGTGGAAGGGATGTCCTTAGTGAGGTTGTGTTTGAATTCATCCTGCTGTGGACCCTGAAACAACAATACAGAAGAATATATTTTCAAGCATGTACAATGTTTTGTAAAGCTGAATTCTGTAGACAGAGATAATAAAGATAAAAATTTAACAGAGGAGGTGTGAAAGATAGATTCAGGAGATCTCTGTAAACTATAAAAAATGTTGGAAGCAGTTGATATATATGCAAACAACAGTAATCTAATGCTGAGTCAGTTTTCAAATTCAAAGAGCTGGAAGGAGCCTTTAAATTTCACCTATGTAAGTTGCATCATTACCCAAAGGCTGCCTCACCAAACCTTTTACAAAGTCTTCACTAACTTACACAGGCTCAATAAAGCTTCTTTAAATTATTTTTATTAACATACAATGCATTATTTGCTTCAGGGGTACAGGTCTGTGAATCATCAGTCTTATAAAATTCACATCACTCACCATAGCACATACCCTCCCCATTGTCAATAAAGCCTTTTAAAATCCAGAGGAAAACATGAAAAGGCACACAAGTCTACTAAATGTTTAAAAAGTAAAAGGGCCATTGTGTCCATTTAAGAAACACCACCACAGGAGTGCCTGAGTAGCTTGGTCAGTTAAGTCATGGACTCTTGGTTTCAGCTCTGGTCATGATCTCAGGGTAATGAGATTAAGCCTCATTTCCAGCTCCACACTCAGTGCAGAGTCTGCTTGAGATTCATTCCTTCTCCCTCTGCCCCTGTCCCCGGCCATGCACTTGTGTTCTCTCTAAAATAAAAGTAAATTAATAAAATCTTAAAAAAAAAGAAAGAAAAAAAGAAACATCACCACAATGTCACAATGAGTATCTAGTGAAGTGAAGAAAGGCTAAGAATAACAGAGTAAAATGTTAATGGAAGTGGCAGGGTCATTCCATTCAGTGGACTACAAGAAGCTGATTGGAATTCAGAGACCGTGACATAAGAGGAAGAGGAGATGTCTATACTATGAAAGTCAAGAGAATTTATGCATAAAAAGAACTTGGCAATAGTGTCAGTTCAATGAATGATACACAGAAATCAGAACCAACAGTGCCAAAGCTTTGCTTTCATATTATCAAAATATTTGAAAATTAAAAGCACTTAATATTATACCATATAATAATCTAAACAAATACATGGTCCCAAAAATTAACAAATATTAGTGTTTTCTTAAAAGATTTTATTTATGCGTGCATGAGAGAGAGAGGGGGGGGGGAGAGCACAGAGGAAGAAGCAGACTCCCACTGAGCAGTGCCTGATGCAGCTCTCCATTCCAGGATCCTGAGATCATGACCTGAGTAGAAAGCAGATGCTCAACCAACTGAGCCACTCAGGTACCCCGATTAATGATTTTTTGAGTCTTGATTCAGAGTTTATAAATGGAAATAAATTCTAAAAGGAATATGTATGGAAGTGACAATGTACTTGTCATAAAGGAGTTTTAAGAATTGATTCCTGGGGCGCCTGGGTAGCTTAGTTGGTTAAGCGACTGCCTTCGGCTCAGGTTATGATCCTGGAGACCTGGGATCGAGTCCCACATTGGGCTCCCTGCTCCGCAGGAAGCCTGCCTCTCCCTCTTTCACTCCCCTTGCTTGTGTTCCCTCTCTGGCTGTGTTTCTCTCTGTCAAATAAATAAAATCTTTAAAAAGAAAAAAAAAGAATTGATTCCTGATTTTTCACATTGTCTTTCCCTCTTCCTTGATAACTGACAATGTTCCATATCTATACCATACAGTATGTTGGGCTATTTAAATTTAAATTAATGAAAATTAAATAAAATTATAATTCCATCTTTCATTCTCACTAGCTACGTTTCCAGTGCTCAATAGGTACATGCGGCTAATGGCTTCTGTACTGGTTAGCACAGATATAGAACAATTTATTACTGTAATATATTCTGTTTCTTCTGATGATCAATTTTGGTTATCTTGTGTCTCTGGATAAAGCTGTTATGTACTCACATGTGAAGGAGATATCTTAATTGACCCATGAAAGATATGATGCATGAACGAAATATGGGGAGAGCAAGTGGTTGTTGAGGAAATCTCTGATTGATTTACTACAAGTTATGAATACTTTGCTTTACATGTAGCTAATATCTTCTTGGATTTTTCTTGTTTTAATTTTTGAACTTTACTAATGATGTCCTTCATCTTATAGAATACAATATATATAGCAGTAAATAGTAGTCTATTTTAAAGGTTAATATTAAATACAAATATTCTCCACTATTTTCTCTTAATAACTTTAAAGTATGGATTTCTACATTCCCACCACTTTTGTGAACAGTTTTAATTTTATTTTATGTTTCCCATAAAGAAACCCAATTGCCCCAGAATCTTTCAGTGGTCCATTCTTTCTCCAAGGTCTCATATCCTTAGGCATATTTCACTATGTGATTTTCCTCTTTCCCTTTCTAGTTTTTCAGGTCTTCCTTTGTGGCCTTTCATTACATTCAAAATTTTTCTTCATTTAGATTTTGCAAATTTCATGTCAAGGTTATTCTTCTTTGTAGGTATATTAAATTTTGTATTGTTATTGAAATTAATATTTTCTTTAATTATATATGTTTGTTGGTTTTCGTTATACTGTATTTCCTTAAAATATATTCAGTAAGTTAGCTGGACACACAAAAATCAATAGCTGCTCTTGTGCATGCATTAACCATTTTATATATTGATTTCCGTATATCTGGCTAACTTACTTAATTTACTGAATTATCTTTTCACAAGTTATTGTGCTTTGATGCTTTGGTGGAGTTTTCCATATATATAGCTTATTATTTTACATTCTTTTCTGTAACCTACCTTTTTCTATTTCTTTTCTTACAGTGGAAGTAATTCAACACGTAGCTCTTGTCTCTTGTCTTAGGTTTTTTAGGGAGAAGTTTCCACAAAAATGTCTTTTGATTTCTTGCATTTCAAAATGGTATGTCTTTTGACATTTTACTTGTGTTTGGTTATGTATGACATTCTCAGTTTGGAGTTTTTGAAGCTTTTGAAGATATTGTGCTATTATTATTGTGATGAAGTCTGAATCTAGTCTTAGACTTGCCCTTTTGAATAACTTAACCATTTGGTCTAGCTATCCAATATGTTTTATCTGAGTTTAAGATTTAAAAACTTTACTTTGTCTCAAAGTGGATAATTCTTGATGAAACCATTGCTTATAATATGTTGGTTTTAACTTCCATTTTTTTGAGAGTATTCTCTAGATTTATATCTTATTTACTTCTTTTTGGAGGAAGGGTGGACTCCAGTGATTTGGATCTTGGATTTCCTTTGTCTGTCTCTATTAACTTTCCATTTCTGTTCAATTTCATTATATTTTGCTCACTATTCTCACATATGGCCTGCATACTTTTCTCTGTCCTTAACAGTTCAATTCAACAATTTGTCATTCTATATGCACAAATATCATCTCTTGATACTACCTCATAATTTCCTGCATGAGATCTTGAATCCTTGCTTTTTAAAGATAATGGTCACTTAACTTTTTTTGAAAAGTCAAGATACTTGATCAAAATTTAATGAGCCCTATCATAACATTTTTTTTGGTATTTCTTTTATTATTATTAACTGTTTGGTTTTCCATTTTCACAGCTTTGGAAGTATTTCCTGGAAGAGAGAAATGTTCATTTTATACCAGAGTCTTCCAACTGGAACTTCCTTATCTTTCTTTGAATTAAAGCCTTACCATATAATTTTTAAGTCTTATAACCTTATAATTTAATATAAAATATATTCTGAGCACAGATTCAGGGTTTTTTGTTTTGTTTGGGTTTTTTTTTTTGCAATCCATGGAGCTTAATACATATTTTGTTATCTTTCAATTTAAAATATTTTTGTTTTTTCTTTAACTGGTAAGATTTAGAAAAGATATCTTTATAAAATTTGAGCACATATTCTTAAAACGTATTGTGGTTTCAAAATGAAATTGCATTGAGGTTTTAAAAGTTTATCTGTATATGATCATTTATCTGAAATGTATTGTGACTTCTTTTGTGACTGATTATATAGTCAAGATTATGTAAGTGTTTCAGACTTGAATAGAACATATAATTTCTATTCATTTGCTGTAGGACCCACTCATTCTTCAACATACCTACATATATACACATATGTATGAAATAAGAATTTTTTAAAAAGATTTTATTTATTCACTTGACAGAGAGAGAGATCACAAGTAGGCAGAGAGGCAGGCAGAGAGAGAGGGGGAAACAGGCTCCCTGCGAGCAGCGAGCCCTATGCGGGCCTCGATTCCATGACCTGAGCCGAAGGCAGAGGCTTTAACCCACTGAGCCACCCAGGTGCCCCCAAAATAAGGATTTTTAATGTTTCTGCATCAAATTTGTTTTATAAGTATTTACTTGAAGTGAATTATATACTTATAGTCTTCTTTTTGTAAATTTCTCCCTTTATACCTTTCTGGACATTGTGAAATTCTACCTTACATTATTATTGCTATATTATTTATTTTTATTAGAATTTGTATTAGTTACCTACTGCTGATGTATCAAACTACCACAAACTTAATGGTTTAAAACAATACAAATTATTGTCTTACAGTTCTAGAAGTCTCAGTGAAATGAATCTCACTGGACTTAAATTAGGATATTGGCCAGTCTGTGTTCCTTTCTGGAGGACCTAGAAGAGAATCAATTTTCATATCTGTTTTTGATTTTCAAGGTTGTCCACATCCCTTGACTCATGGACCCATTACCCTGCTTTTGAAGTCAGAAACAGCTATTCTAATCTGTCTCACGTTGTATCCCTTTGACAGGGTCTCTTCTGCCTCCCTCTTCTGCATTTAAGGATTCTTGTGACTATATCTCAGGCCCACCTGGAAAATACAGGTTTCCTCCTATTTTAGAGTCAACTGCATAGAAACATTTATTCCCCCTGCAGTGTAAGCTAACATATTTACACGCTCTGGGGGATTGGGCATGGACATCTTTGGGAAACCATTCTTAGCACAGTATTTTCCTAGTTTTTAATTTTGTCCCTTTACTTTTAAATGTTATATGTCATGTTTGTTAATTATGGCCATGGTAAACCAGAGATATCTGGATCTCTTTTTTTCTTCTTCATCTTGATTTACTAATATCTATATTTTATAGATGAAGAAATAAGTTTGGTACATTATGATTACTACTAGATTTGTTTAACTCTACTTCCTCATTTTTATTTTTTATCATGTACTTTTATTGTTTCTTTTTCGTAGCCTTTATTCATTCATCTCCCTTCTTTTTACTCTGATTTGTTTTCACTTTTTTATACAAACCCATCCATGCACTTTAATACAACTTATTTATTCACAAATGTCCCATCCTATCATCTTGATATTGTTGAATAAAATTATAGTTTCAGCCTTTTTTTAAGCATTATTTATTTTAGAGAGAGAAAAAGAGATAGTGTGAGTGGGGAGAGGGATATAGGGAAAGGGAGAGAGAGAAACTCAAGCAGACTTCCATGCTGAGCATGGAGCCTGACGCCTGGCTTCATCCCAGACCCTGAGATCCTAACCTGAGCCAAAATCAAGAGCTGGCTGCTTAACCCCTTGAGCCTCCCAAGTGCTCCTGTAATTTCAGCTTCTTAAAAAAAATGTGTGTCTGTCATTATTAAACAAATAAACCATCATATATTGAATTCATTGCCACATGTTGTTTCTTCTCACTTTCTTTCTGCTTTCATCTTTCTACTTTGTAAATAAATTCTACATTAAATACTTCATGAAGGTGTTGTAGGTTCTCTACTTTGACAGCTTTATTTATATCTGAAAATACATGCCTTGATTAATATGGTTGGCTGAATGTAGAATTCACAGTGCCACTTAATTTTTCTCAAAACCTTGAAGACATTACTCCATTATCTTCTTACATCTGGAATTGCTTATTCTACTATTATTCTATGATTATTCTGCTATTAGTCTAATTTTATTCCTTTGAATATAATTTTTCATTTCTTTCAATTTGCTTTAATATATTTTCTCTTTATCATTGATAATTGATACTATGAAGTATTTTATCCTTCTTTATTAGATGTGGATTTATATTTAAATATCTTTGTTTCACTTCTGAGTTTCTATCTATAGACTGTATTTTTCACAGTTCAGATAAATTCTTAGTTATTATATCTTTCAAGAATTACTATGCCATTATCCTCTATTCTCTCTTCTTTAAACTCCTATCAGGCATGAATTGAAATTTTGTTAATCCTTCCTCCTCTATTTTAAATTCTGCTATATTTTTCATTACTTTATGTACTTCTGTCTTGGTCAATTCTTTGTTAGTAGCATCCAAATAACATATTTTAATTTTGGCCAAATTAAATGTAGGTTTTCAAAACATTCTTATGGTTTTTAATTATTTTTTTGCATATACATGTGTAATGCTTTTAAAACATGTCCACAGATTCTTTGACATTCCTCTCTCAAAATGCAGAGTCTTATTTATCTCCTTTTAAAAATCAGCCAGGCTTCATTAATCATATAACCATAGGATATGGAGGAGATGATACTGCGTGACTTCTGGGACTATGTCATAAAAGGAAATACAGCTCCTGCCTCTCTTTTTTTCCTTTCTCTGTCTCTCTGTTTCCCTGTTTTTCTCTTTCTCTCTCTCTAAAATTTTAGAGTTTCTGAACTGCCATGTGAGATGTCTGGCTATTCTAAAGCCATCCTCCTGGAAAACCTATATATAGAGAGACCCCAAAATATTTAAAAAAGCAAAACCAAAGCACAATGCTCAAGAAGACTCCAGCTTCTCCAGGCCTTATGTGTGCAAATCCATACAGCTCAGGTGAGTAGGTTAAAACATAGGTAGAGTATTCTCTAATGAATGCATCTCACATTGGGAAATGAGCAGTGTCCTGAAAGGAGCTGCCCACTCACTTTCCTCTTCAAAACTTTGGAAACCTGAGCCACCATGTCAGAAGTCTGGCTGACTGGAAACTTCCATGGTGAAGAGACCATCTGGAAAGAATATACAAAGATAAACATACCTGAGAAACACAGATATTCTAGCTTTATCCTACTCCAGTCTTCCCAGCCTAGGGTCAAGGCATATGAATGCACAAGTCATGTAGATATGTTTAGTCCTTAGTTTTTGAGCTGCTACAGGGAACACCAAGCAGAACAGAAATGAGACTTTGGTCTGTGCTTTGTTCAGATTCTTGACCTATAGAATTCATGACCATGATAAATGTTTGTTTTATGCCACTGAGTTTTGGAGCCATTTTTTACCCAGCTAAAGTTACCAACAACATATGACCTTTATATCTGTCTATTTTCATTTCAAGATTACTTGTCTATGTAAATGATAATTCTTTTTAAAGTCTTTTTGAAACTTTTAGGTTTAAAACATAATTATTGGGGTGCCTGGGTGGCTTAGTCGTTAAGTGTCTGTCTTCAGCTCAGGTCATGATCCCGGAGTCCTGGGATCGAGCCCCACATCAGGCTCCGTGCTCAGCAGGAAGCCTGCTTCTCCCTCTCTCGCTCCTCCTGCTTGTGTTCCCTCTCTAGCTGTGTTTCTCTCTGTCAAATAAATAAGTGAAATCTTTAAAAAAATTATTATTTGGTGGTTTGCTTATTATTTATATCATTTAGAATAACTTCCACTTTTAGACAAGTTCATTGACTTTTCCTTTTACCTACATTTCTTCATGTGTTTTGGAGATTTTGTTTTCAAATTTACTTTTACTTTATTTATTTTTATCCTATTTTTTTCTGAGCTTAGCTCTTTTATCTTATGTTACTCTCATTTTTTCTAGCTACTTCATATCACTACCTAAATCAAATTCAGAACATGTTGGCATGTTTTAACTGAGGGCTTTTGTGTTAGAGTGATATTGCAGATATTATCAATTAGCTGTCATAATGCCCTGTCCAGTCTTTATCTGCCTGATATATCCCATTTCCTCCTGCTTACACAGGTAATCAGCATGACACAAGTAAGAAGTCTCAAGAAGTAATCTTTTTCAACTTACATTTTCTTGGAGGGAAAGATAGGCAGTTTAAAATTTTTCTTTGGATAGGAGGAGATGAAAATGATTCAAATACCAGAGAAATATTGCCACACTGCTTTGACAGTACAGTTTTAACAGTAAGCCATAAGTTTTTTGTGACTCAGTCTGCATGTTTCCTTGATGTTCTCCAAAATCTTGAGTAGCCTAGGCATAGACAGAATTTTAGCAGATGGATTGATCCAGGGATGGAAGTTTGCTGGTGGATACAAAGAAAGAAGAAAATGGAATAAAAAGTTGGGTATTCACACAAGGGTTGGACGTTGGACAAAGCACCATTATCTACATAGGCATGGGGGTGGAAAAAGAGTAGAGTATTGACAAAGAAAGCAATCAGGGCCTGAGGGACTCCATTGTGTAGATCTGGTTGCTTCAGAGCAACTAGATGGATGCAAGTATGAGAAAGATGTACTTCAGAAATGGGAAGTGTGCATTTAATGTTTCTGATCCAAACAGTTTAGGATGCCTTAACAACTCAAAATGTGAACATGTGAGTGAGCAAATTGGTGAAAATGTTCACCAGAATTGAATAATCCAAGTTCAAGTATTGGCTTGAGGATCTTCACAGACACTGAATTTCCCAGAATGATGGCAGCCCTAGAAAGACAATTAGCCAGTTGATAAAAGAAGTCAGTCAATGATAAGAGGCAAGGATGTTGATGGCTTGCCCATAATAATGATGTGAAAGAAAAGTATTTTGTTGTTATTTAGTAAAAAGTAGATATCTTAACAAATACATATAATTTAAATTTTACAAACACACAAGTAAATAAAATGTATATTTGTAACAAATGCTTAAAAGTTGCTAGGATGATGAAGAACAAGATGTTAAGAGTGCTTAACATCTTTGTATTTTCTGGTTTTTATACATTTTTCTATGATTGTTATCATATTCTTTGTGATAAAAGGTAAGAAGCAGATATAGTTAAAGAATATTTGTATACATTGGAAAAATCTTATTTTTAAAAAATTTTATTTATTTGAGAGAGAGAGACAGAGATAAGGAGAGAGAGCATGAGTGGGGAAGGAGAGGGAGAAGCAGACTCCCCGCTGAGCAGAGAGCCAGCTTCAGGGGTCTACCCCAGGACCTGGGGATGGTGAACTGAGCTGAAGGCAGACGCTTAACGGACTGAGCCACCCAGGTGCCCTACATTGGAAAAATCTTAATGATGTATATATTTATAATCGTCTTTGTCTTATCTTCTTGTCAAACACAGTATGGGGCTCACAAATAAGCAATTTGCTGGTAAGGAATATTCTGATACTATGAAGCAAATACTGATGAGTCAAAAAAATCATTAAATGTCTACATAATTTTATTAGCACACCTTTGCATTAAGAATTGTTCTTTCTCTCAATTTAAATTTTATTTTTCTATCTTTTATTTTTACTACCTATAAAAAAGCAGGGTTGCACTTAGTGGTCTTGAAGATTGCTTTTCCCAACTGTAACATCCTGTGTTGTAGGTATTTTTAAATTATTTACAATTATATAATCATTAAAAATGGTCCATAATATAAAAGGCAAAAAAATGAGATGAGATCCCTGACTTTAAAGTTATTAAAATTGAGATGATCATATAAACATGATTTCCAAGGGGATTTTCCCCCTGCCCTCTGTGTACGGATATTATTGTTGTTTGGGATTCCTTTGATGAGATTCTAACATAAGCATCTTTCTCATAATATTGCCAGAAAGTAATTTTACTGGAATGTTCAATTATTTCTTCATATTATGCCAGATCTATAGTGAGGAAGGCATCATATCCAAAATAGTGACATCTGGTGGTTTTGAGTGAATATTGCAGTTACTATATTTATTTATTTATTTTTTTTTGGACACTGGCTGAAAGACAACTTTTTATTACTTTAATGTACAGAAAATTCAACAGTGTCCACTCAGCCCAGTTTGATGACCAGTTCTTTAGCCTTTGCCTTTTCCAGCTTGGCAATGCAAGCCATAGACTTTGGACCCAGGACGTTGTCTCCTCAGTGGCAGTGGATCTCACCATAACTATCATTGTAATTGGTCCTGAATTTAATACAAATAAAAGATGGTAGTAAGGCAAAGGCCCATAATAAAACATGACAAACATACTTGAAGCTGTTTCTTTTAGAAATATTGTTTTGAAATATATTCTAATATAATGTGTTATTGTTTAGAAATAATATTTTCAGTTTAGAAAAGCACTAACATTTGTATATATATGTGGTGTAAATTTCATAATCACAGTATAAACCTAGCTATTAAAAAATAAACAAAAAAACCTTGATTCAGTGTTAATTTTTGCCATGATATAAAAATGGAGTACTTCCTACAATTATCATAATTTTTATAACATTACTTTTTTATATTAGCTTTTCCTAAAGATACAATTTTGATTTGAAGGGAACACAGACTATCTCAAAAAGCTCCTGTCGTATTCCCTTATTTCATGAGAAAGAAGGTAGAAGTAACAAGAAAAGCAAAGCTATTTCTCCTTGTTAGGCCTTTTTAAAGCTATGTTTTCATTAAGCCATTTACTTTTGGAACTATTTTCCTTTTCTTGCATCTACAAAATCAAATAAGGGAAACAGAATTATGAACTTGTCTGAATGACTATAACTTGTCTCATGTCTACCATTTCAACTCTCTAATGGATTGAAAATTATCTGGAAAACATTTTAAGGGCATAAAACATCTTTGATTTCTCTGAAGTCCTCCTTGTAACTTGTACAGTACCAACAGTGCTAAGAACAAAGTTATGTGGTTCAATGAATTCTTACTGAAACAAGATTCATCCTGAGTCTTCCTTATTTATCATTGCAGTACTTTCTCTTTCCACCCCAAAGTTTCTCTAGTTATTATAAACTTCCTCTCTTTAAGGCTAAACTATCTGCCTATTTTCTTGACCCCACCTCTCATTACTTCCTCAGGGAAGTTGTTCCATCAATTACACAGTCTTTTTCCAGACTTTTCAATCATTTGCCTTTCATTTGACTTTTTCCTTTCTGCTTTTAAAATGTATTTCTTCCAAAGTTGAAAACAATTTACACCAGTCAGCCAAATACACAGTCAACAAGCAAGAACAAGTAACTCCTTACTTCACCCTGTAGTCGTCTCTATTTTCTTTCATAGTCCAAGTTCTAAAATGTTTTGGCATTTCTGCCTCCTCTTTTGTATAACCTCATTCACAGCTTATTTAACAGCCAGCTTCAAGCACTTTATCAACACGTTTTATTTGAATTTCCTTCTCTCTGAGCACTTTTTTGATCCTTGACAACTTATCTTCAGAAAACCACAGTTCTCCCTCCAAATCAGCTGTATCTGATATCTAAAACGGGACTATGTATATTATGCAGTCCCATGTCCTTATGTCCTGAGGATTCTGGGGTTAGTGATTTATTTTATCCAAATTCCCATCTCATCCGTTTGATAGTATATGAAAAACATAAGAGAAACTCTACGTGCCTGATTTTCTATTGGTAAAATGGGGACAAATAATACAGTATTACCTCATAATAATACAAATAAAGCACCTTGAACAATGCTTTCTCATAGCTATGTTCAGTAAACATTAGCTATTATACAATGCAAATCTATTATTTGTTGCCTGGATGACTCCCTGATGCCAGCATCCTCCTGGCTTATTTTGCACTTTTACCTAATAATTGCACATTCTGGGTACCCATCACACATGCGTGTTCAAACTATAGGCTTCATGATGACTTCTCCATTTTACTCCTTTCTTCCTTTCCATGTTGACCTGTTACACTCAAATTAGCCAACAGAATGTTTCTTCTATACCACAAGCTACACCACTCTTAACCCCCCAGTAAAGGCATTGGCCCTTGGGTCCTTGCTTTGCTCTCTCTCTGCCTGCTGTGAGTAAACTCTGTGCTTTTCGGTGACTTTGTGTGGCCCTCTGGGCATGCCGTGCCCCCCTTTCTAGGACCTGTGAGTATAATAAATCCTTCTGTATGTCCCTCTCAGTGTAGTTTCTGCAGCTATATGGAATGAGTCCTAAAGAATCCACAAGGGGGACGTACTCTCCTATTTATAGCTCAATAATTAGCAGGAATCTTTTTTCTGTACTTTGAAGGGAATTCAACCCCCCTCCTAGTTTTTTCAAAGATTTTATAGAGAATCATGTAGTGAATTCCTACTTTGAGACAATTTAAGATCCTGTAAAATGCTGTCTAGTCTTTTCTTCTGAAGCTGCTGTCTTGTCTTGGGACTCTGTTCACTGTGCTTGAGCATAATTCTTTAGTCAACCACCAAGCACTATTATGCTAGGTTCTTGTAGGTAACTGGCATTTTCAGACATATTGGAGGAGGACTAGAGCACAGCACAGGTGATACGACTTCAGAGTGGTCCCATGACACTAACATTCTTAAAGTTCTGTGGCTTTCTGAATCCTAGTAAATTTCTCTCTTGCCCTCATTCATCTTGGATTCCTTCCTACATATTAACATTTTGCTCAGGTCCTCTTCAGTCTTGTTTTTTTATCACTATTTTTGTCTCGAATTCAGAGGCACCCTTGCACCAAGATCTGTCTCAGCTCAAAGAAGCAAATACAAAAGTTTCTGTTACCTTACTAAAGATAGTTTTAAAATTTAATTGAAATCTCTTCCATACAGATCAAGTTGCAAATTCTTTTTAAAAAACAAGATTTTAAATCTTCTAAATGAAAGTCAGCAACTACTGAAATGAACTCTTTATTACAGATCTGTATTACAGAAGTGAATTCATTAATTTATGTTTAAATAACATTGTCTTCTTTCCCGTTCTATATAGATCATATCAGATACTTACTATAACCTAACATCTTCCCTATTATTTCAACCTGCATCTTTTTTTTTTTTTTTAAGATTTTATTTTTTGACAGAGAGAGAGATAGGAGAGAGGGAACACAGCAAGGGCAGTGGAAGAATGAGAAGCAGGCTCCCCATGGAGTAGGGAGCCCAGTGCATGGGATCATGGCTTGAACCTAAGGCAGATAGATGCCTAACGACTGAGTCACCCAGGTGCCCCTCAATCTGTATCATTCTTACACCAGTTCAATTCTTTTCTTTTTTTAAAAAAGATTTTATTTATTTATTTGACAGAGAGAGATCACAATTAGGCAGAGAGGCAGGCAGAGAGAGGAGGAAGCAGGCTCCCTGCTGAGCAGAGAGCCGGTGGCAGCCTCCATCCCAGGACCCTGAGGTCATGACCTGAGCCAAAGGCAGAGGCCACCCAGGCACCCATTTCTTGAATGATGTCTTTTGTTTAATTTCAGGCTGCTTGTGGGTAAAGACAGATTTCTATTTTATTTCAGATTGTCTGCTCTGTCCGATTTACTGCAATTTTACAGACCTGTAAACAAAAACTACTTTTCATTTCTTGCCACCATGGATTTCTTTCATGCAGACCGTTCTTCAGACATATTGCTTCTGTATACATAATTGTATTGGCTTTTCACTTATGAGACTTATTTGTAGACTTGATGACCTATGAAAGTCTGGTACCCATCACATTTAATATGGAATAATGATGTGGTCATTTCTGATTAGATAGTGAAGGATGTATCTCTTGTAGTGAACATTCTCTGAATTCTTTCTTATATATTCTTATTATAGGTACATATATATATATATATGCACATATATATATATACACACACACATATACACATATATGTGTATGTGTTTATACTTTGCCGACTTTTGATACATACCATTGCATACTGTTTTTGTAACTATAATTTGGGAAACAATGATAAAGGACTGACCTTATTAAGCAATATTCTACAGTTGATAACATCCACCTTCGCCTGCACACCAGAATCTTGATGTAATTGTATTTTGAATTCAGCTTCTTTAAGTACTTCTCTTTAAGTGAGAGTGATCTTTTTGATCATCACTCACAAATACAACAAAGTAATTGTATATAAAGATGATGAAAACGTTGTAACATATGCATAACATATATGTATACTTAAAACATGTATTTTAAATATAAGAAAGCACATCTTGTGTACAGATCTAAGTGCCACATGCCAGCACAAGGCAAAGATAACATCTTATATCTGAATCTGTTTGAGTCCTCTTATTTTATTATTTTAGATATGGATGAGCTATTGACCTTAAAAAGTTCACTTTGGTCTGTGTCCGGTGTGTCACCTGCTTCTGAACTGGTAAGTTAATAGCAGTTTGTCATTCTATGGTTGCTTATAGTTTAAAATTAAATGAACAGTTGTCATTTAGTTTTGTATCTTCAAATAGTTACCTGCCTTTCAGATTTATGCACTTTGAGACACCAAGAACATTTATTGTGCCCAAGAGTGGCTGGAAAAAGCAAAAACAACAACAAGTTTTCTACCAAGTTTATAATCTCCAGCAAGATTGAAATCTTTAACAGTTTTGTAAAATGATGGAAGACTATCTTGGTAGTAGATACTAGGCCGAGATCTGCATGATAAAGTTCCCTACAGTTCTATGTCAACTTCTTTGAATAACTAAGGAGTGCCTAACTATGGCAGCCTGAGATATTGCTATTATTTGGGAATCATTTAGGTCTGTACTATACAGGTTACTAATGGTTTTGAAAGAAAACGAAAATTCAAACTGATCACTAGGAAAAATGTAAGATGGTGTTATAAATACTCAGAGACTGAGAAAGCAATGTCAGTTCAGGAGGTGTGTTCAAGGTATTGATATTCATTGTAGAATGAATATCCATAGCTTTAAAGGCTAATTTAGACTATCTTTCCTGGAGGGCAGTCTCATTCTCTCTGTGGTCTTTTCAATAATTTGTTTAGAAGGAACAAGCCAGTCCCCTTTTGTGTTTAAGTTCAACCTATTTTGTCTGTAATTCCTTTTTTTCTTTTAAACGTGTATTTTTAGTATAGAACACCTCTCTTACTAAGTTATAAAGAATTTCAGGTTAGAGATAATATACGTCTTGGGAAATATTAGTGTTAGAGAAGATTTAATTCAGACAGTCTTATGTTGAAATTTTATATCATTATGGTTTCTTCAAGTATCAAATGGTACAAGAAAGGTAATTTTCAGGACTTAGAATGAAGGTCAAATTAAATAATACATCTGAAGACTACATTAGAAAGGCAAACAATATTCAAGTACTCAATACCTGTACTTTATTTCTTAATGGTACTTTATTTTTAATAGTTGTTTGGTTTTTGTTCCATTGAAGTGATAATGATGTGGGAAACAAAGGCAAAAAGGAAATGTAGATAAAATTAAATTTCCTTCTAACCTGCAGCCCATTGATAAATAGTTGAGACAGGCAGAATGTAACATTCTTCTAGGAAACTCCCAACTGTCTTAATGTTTTGCTAGAGGGAAAAACCTTTGCTTAGGGATCCTGTGAGTCTTCTTTAGCATATGAAAGTCCCTTTGGAAACTTTCCTTTGTCTTTACCTTCCCCAACTGCAAGCTGCATTATCAACTGTTCCTCAAAACCCCATGCAGCTCTTTCTGCACAGGGCTCCTGTTCCTGTGCTTTGATAAAACCAAAGACATCTCAAGAATCCTTTGCTGGCCATTAGCTCTGAACCCCACCATTTCAAACTGCATCAGTTAAGACTTCCATTTAAGAATGGTGTATTGAGAACATACTGTTATCACCTTATCTTTAAGAAACTCCACTAAAAAATAGCAAAATGAAAACTTGGGAACAACATGGGATAAAACTGTAAGGGCAAATGAAGCAAGGGAAGAAAATTCTGCAAAAAATTTCAGAAGCTAGAATGCAATTATAGTTTTAGAAGACCAGAGATATCTGAACCTTACGCTTTCAGAGGTAAGCCTACCATCCTCGACTTCTCCAGGACTGGAAACATTAAATACTTCTAGTACAGGTAGAGGCATCTGGGTGGCTCAGCCGGTTAAGTTAAGTCTGCCTTCTGCTCAGATCATGATCCCAGGCTCCTTGGGGTGGAGGCCCTCTGGCTCCCTGCCCAGTGGGGAGTCTGTTTCTCCCTCTCTCTTTCCCCTCTACCCCTCTCCATCTGCCCTTCCCCCCACTCATGCTCTCTCTCTCTCTCATAAATAAATAAATAAAATCTTTTAAAAAAAAGTACAGGTATAGGTGGGACTAAAAAATGTGGAATGTCTATATAAGGTTCTTAGTTTCACAAATCCTCTTCTTCATCTACACACCTGCACAACTGTGTCTTTGTAAACTTTAGTGGAGGACTGGATTTATCCTCTGGTATAGAGAAATTAAAAACTGGATTTATCCTCTGGTCTAGAGTGTCTCAGGCAGAGTCATACTGAAAAATGAGAGGTTAGGGCAAATATGCACATTAAATAGTGGCATTCCTATACAATATACTCTCTCCACTGTGTAAATCCTTTGTGCAGGGGTGCCTGGGTGGTTCAGTGGGTTAAACCTCTGCCTTCGGCTCAGGTCATGATACTGGAGTCCAGGGATCAAGCCCCACATCAGGCTCCCTGCTCCGCCTCCTTCTCCCTCTCTCACATCCCTTGCTTGTGTTCCCTTTCTCGCTGTTTCTCTCTGTCAAATAAATAAATAAAATCTTAAAAAATAAAAAAAATAAATCTTTTGTGTAAAGCTTCCTTCTTACAAGAAAAAGGTATTTCTTTCGAGGAAACAGACAAGTCTAAAATGAAAAGCCCAACAGATACTGACAGTTGGGTTGGTGTAATGACTCAGCCTGCTTTTGGAGAAAGCCCTCCATTCAGCAAAACTCTCCATAAAACTGAACTGAGTCAACTGATCATAGCCCATTCTTACAAATGAATGGAACTCTGAGCCCAGGGTTTCTGAGTAACACCAATAGGAAACAGAGACTAAAAACAAAGAGAAGAGAAGGAAATCAGGAAGAAAAGAAACAAAGTAGTGAGTAGGAGAACACGTATAAAACACACCATAATGTCCTCAAAAGACAAGAGATGATATTTCATGCATGAAACACGGATAGATGTTATAAAGAGCATTCAGAAAACCAAAAAGAGCTCTGAGAAATTAAAAATGTGACAGCAGGAATGAAAAACTCACTGGGTGTTTTAGCAGAAATAAGTTTGAAAAAAAATCTCTCACAAAGTAAAACTTTAATAATAAAAAAGAGAGATGAGTAATAAGAAAGGACAGGTTAGATCACAAGAGTATTGGTCTAGGAGTTCAATATCTGAATAATAGACATCCCAAATAGAACAGAGGGCAGAGGAGGAAACTGCCAAATAAACTGTATAAGAAAACTACTAGAATTGAAGAATATTCATTTTTATTTGAGCTTTCCAAGTGCCAAGCAAAATAGAGGAGGAAGAAGAAATGTGGAAAAGCACATCACTATGAAATGCTACTAGAATAAAAAAGGAGAACCCAGAAGCTTATAGAGGTGTAAATAATCATTATGTCATTTTGAACCAAAGGAGGATAACCAAATAAAGCTAAGTATTTCAATAACTTGACATGAGTTCCCTGGAGTGGGTTGGCACAGGCACTATTTCCTAGAAGAGTCTAAAGATGAGAAGTTGTTTTTAATTCTGGAGCAAAAAGTAGGGGCTATATATGTGCTCTACTCACAAGATTTAGAAAGAAAACTTTCTGAGATTTTTCTCTGGGTAAAATACCATGGAAGGTAGCAGGGAGAAAGTACTAGTACTGTTTTGAAAGAATCTTATAAGAACTGTAGTTGAGGTCACTTTAATGAGGCAAGATGTTTGGGGTATGGATTGCACCATGAAAAATTTGTTGTGCTAGAAATCAACCTAAGAAAGAATAGTCACATCACATGACCCATAAAGCTGTGTATCTCTATGGAAGACAAAATCCCATCGTCCACGGAAACCCATTCTGAGGATACTCACCCTTAACATTATGGTTTAAAGAGAAAGGATTATTACCTTACCCATGCCTTTGATTTTAGGTATTCTTGCCAGTCACAATGTATATCTTTTTGGGGGTAAATATTTACAGAGCTCTTGCATGTGCTAGGATGTGTTCTTGGCAGTGGCGATACATCTGTGCAAGTACATAAAAATCGTTGTTTCACAGGTTGCTATTAAGGAAGCAGGGAGGCGATATGCGCTCTAAGTCCATCTATATGAAATTATGTGGGATGGCAGACAGGCAGTGGGCAACTGCACCTAAGTAAGTGAGAGAGTGCTTCCTAGAAGACTCTTTGACATTGGTGTTTAGGTCTTTGACAGTTTATGTTCTCTCAGTTTATGGTGAGAATGTTTTATGGGTACTTGTGTTGGAGTTTGGTCTGCATGCACATTAAATAAATTATCTCCCAGAGTATCCTGGAACCATATTTTACTTATCATTTTTTCTTATTAGGCTCAATCAGGGAATATTTTTCTGTGTTTTTCTTCTTCCTCCTCCTAAGGCCAATGATTCCTTATGTGTAAATTAAACCCTACTCCAATTTCCAATATCACTGCTAAATTTTGAGGTTGGGAGGAATTGGGAGTAAGAATTATAAGAGATGGAAAAGGTCTCATTCTGAAGTAAATACCAAATCACCCTAGCTCTTAGTGTGCTATTAACTGTGCAAGTTATTCCCACAATTTAGAGTATTTCCTTTTCCTGAAACATGACTTATTTTTCAATTTTATTAGAATAGGGAGAGTGAGCTTCTGGTATTTTCTCTTCCTCTCTGAGAATTACCTCTTACCAAAAAGCTTATTGATAATCTCACCACAAACTGCCTAGTTTTTTTCATAGTTCTATAAAGTAAGATAATTTGTAAGCAGATAAGAAGCCCCACATGTTTTTTTAGAGTGTATAATGCTAAACGAAATAAGTCAGTCAGAGAAAGACAAACACAGTATGATTGCACTCATATGTGGAATTTAAGAAATGAAACAGATGAACATAGGCAGAAAAAAGAGAGGCATATCATAAAACAGACTCTTAACCATGGGGAAGAAACTAGGGTTGCTGGAAGTCGGGGGAGGAGATGGGTTAAATGGGTGCTGGGTATTAAAGAGGGCACTTGTTATTATGAGCTCTGGGTGTTGTATGTAAGCGATGAACTACTAAATTCTTCTCCTGAAACTAATATTATAATGACTGAAATTTATTTATTTTTTTTTATTTTATTTTTATTTATTTATTTATTTTTTTTAGATTTTTTTTTATTGTTACTAAATTTTTTTTTTCCAGTGTTTCAAGATTCATTCCCCATTCCCCACACCCAGTGCTCCACGCTTTAGGTGTCCCCAGTACCCACCACCAGGCTCTCCCATCCCTCCACCCCCCTCCCTCCAAGTCCCTCAGTTTGTTTCTGTGTTCAAAATCTCTGTTGTTTCGTTTCCCTCCCTAGATT